>PQXK01000225.1:0-62342 GCA_004786245.1 Botrytis hyacinthi | reverse complement strand
AACCCCCCCCACCCCATCACTCCCTAGCTAACCCCCTCCCCCTCCCCTCTAGTCTCGTCTTCCACTACGCCACCAACGTCGGCAAGCTCTCCCCCAACTCCACCTCCTCCCTCCACATTTCCCGCGCCGAAGAAATCCTCAACAAAGAATCCGGTTGGAAATCCCTAACCGGGACCACCGATTTCGGCACTATTACCTCTTCCTCCTCCTCCGATCCCACCATGAAACTCGCATTCGACATCTTTGTCGATCGAATCCTCTCCTACATCGGACACTATTACATATCTCTGCATGGAGATATCGACGCGTTAGTTTTTGCAGGAGGAATTGGAGAGAAGAGTGAGGTTTTGAGAGAGAGGGTGGGTGAGGAGATTAGGTGTTTGGGGTTTGAGATTGATGGGGAGAAGAATGCAAAGGAGATTGAGGGGACGGTGCAGGAGATTGGGAAGGAGGGGGCTAAGCATCGTATGTTGGTTTGTAAGACGGATGAACAGTTTGAGATGGCGAGACATTGTGTGGTTGATGAGGGACTTTTTGGGGAATGAGTGGAGATGAGGGGAGTGGAATGATTGCCCGCTGCGAACATAGGGAACCGAGCTGTGAAGTAATGAAGTCATGGAATATCCAACAGAAACGAATGAATGTATCAATGAAGGGAAAAAAAAGCAAGAAAGGCAGAAAACAAATTAAACCCAATTTTTTGAGAGAAAAAAATAAAATCTAAATTACCATGCTCGCTACGCTACACGCTCCATGGGTATGTCTACAAAAAGATGAGAAGAGTACTATGATCCTGTATTTTGCCCCGCGCCATAAACATCCAAGCCCCATAATAATGATATGTTTCCAGCGCCACTAAGAAAGCAATACGCTCGCAAGAATATGAATAAATCTTTCAATGTCATCATCGCAGTCCTCCTGTCTTCAAGTTATCCATCTCTTCATATAGTTCAATCCGACCTTGGATCTCCACTCATCAGTATCCCCAAAACAACCAATCAACCAATCTTCACGTCACCCATCCGAATTCCCACTATCATCCGATAAAAACCGGCATTCTACTCCCCTTCAAATCAGGCGGAACACCACATTTATCATCTTTATTCCAATCATGTAATAAAAGCCAACACAACATTCTGAACATAAGCGAAATCCAGATGATATTCCTCTGTTCCCTTTCCGAGGAACTCAACTCCTTCTCATCAATATCACGTTCCGCAACCGCGGGCAGAATCTTCTCAAAATATATGCTCAAAAAAGGTTCTTCCTTTTGGACAGAAACGATGGAATTTAAAGAGGAATTATGGTCCTCGAGGATTTTCGTTACTTCGTTTAAATGAGCAACGACGACTTGAAGAACGTCTTTTTGTCTGAGTTCGTGGAGGAGGTACTTTGTTTGCTCGTCTATGGCATCGTGAATCATTTCTCGCTCTTCAATGGTAAGATTATATTCATCGATTTCTTCTCCGGGACGAAGAGATTGGATATCCTGCCATCGTTTCATGATTTTGTCGAAGAGATCAAGTTTGGAAGGTTTATCGACATCGCTTTCCTTTCTGTAAAGGTCCTCAAGCTTCTCCTGAAAGATGGTCATGAGTTTTGAGACTTTCCAAGCGGGTTTTGAACCGGCTTTTTTCAACCAAGGATCTTGAGTTGGGTTGGGAATCATTCTGAAATTGCTTCCACGAATTCGAGTAACCTTCCCGAGCATACCGATGATTTCAAAAGATACTATGCAAACAATTAGATATACATTTATAGTGAGAATAAAAGTGAGACTTACCTGAGAAAATGTGCCTGTGATCTTTCCTATATCTCTTTAATATGTCAGGTGTACAGCCAAGTGACTCCAAGGTCAATTCCACATCATCTTCACTTCCAAACTTCAGTTCCAAACTTTGAGATTCCGTATCCACCTTTTCTAAGTAGTCCTTCTCCTCAAATATATTGGGGACCGTCCCAAAGCATAATGCCTTGACATCATTGGATGGAATGACACGATCTTGCTCAAATGTAGATTTTCCCGTAACAGTAAATACGACCATAACACCTAAACCATGAACCGTCGTCGAGGTAAGGATAAAACCATTGCCTTCAGCTCTGAGGTTCCATTGTATTTGATCAAAGACCTTCCAATACATTCCCAATAATGCCATCATTTCCACCAAGTGACATATAGCAGATGTAGCATACGGTTTAGTCATACTAGCTGGAACGAAATCCCAAGACCTAGTTTTGACCTGTAACCCCACGGCTAATTCGTACTCGGGACATTTTATCCCAGTTGGCCTCGTCAATCGATTGAGCTTGTCCCATTTTCGCGATTCTAATTCCTCAGTTTGCAGACTCGATAACAACGTAACCCAAGAAGCCCGTTCATCATCCGCCGTATGAATCCGTTGAATAGATTCCTCATCTTTCTTTAGTTGATCATCCGGTTCGCGAACTTTTGTATTCTTGTATGATTCAGTAGTGCCATCGATATAATGAATTGGTTTATTCATAATCGGACCCCTTTTATTGTTGGGCGGTGCAACGAGTATAACTGGAACTTCAAAAACAACCTCGACTCGAAACTCCCGTATCCTTAACTGCCGATGAGTTCCCCCGGACCAAAGTCCCATCACTGACTCGGCACATCGTCTATACCCCTCGGCACTAGAGAAATATTGCTGTGCCACTTGCAAACAAGTTGTCAAGAGTGCTATTACCGCAATAATCAATGCCACGAGCCCAAAAACATTTTGGTTGAGGTTATCTAAAGCCGACATGTTTCTTGGCTCTCAGCCTCGTCTTCTCTGTCTCTAAAATTTCCTTCGATTCGCAGGCAGGATCGTGAATATATAAAACAAAATACCTTTGCAATTAAAACACCGCTCAAAATCGCTCAAAATCAAAATCAAATGGAAAAGACTTGCAGAAAAGAATAAAAACAAAACAGCACGATCTCGAGATATATACACAATGCCTATTAATATTGTACAACATGAACATCATCAACAGCGACACGAAAAACTTACCTGAGCCCCCAACCTTGTGTATCTATCACGCATGGAAATGGGTGAGGCTGAAGAATTCATGGGTTCTCAATGGTTTTGCTGCTTGCCAAGCCACTGAGCCACGAATATACCCTGTGCTGCATGTCAGCTTGAAGGAAGAGATGCAAATCAAATCATTTTTGGAAGTCTGTAAGTTTTTGATACTAATTCAGTATCATATCATCTGATGTTGATAAAACTATGAGGAGTAAGTGGTGGATTTGAGAGATGAGACGAACTTGTTGAGTGTGGAGTGCAAGCACGGATGTGAACTAATATTTGGATATTTGGTAAGAATTCACTACAAGCGGTTTGAAAATCAGAGAGACCTCCTTAGTTAATAATCTTGTAAATGCGAGGGTGGTCTAGAGTGTGCGTCGATTTCTTGCCCTTCCCATTGTCTACAATGAAAATGCAGAAGATGCGCAATGATTAGACAAAATGTACGCATACATGTAGCTAAATACACATCATGAGTTCATATCATTTGCACGTACATCGCGATCACCATCACGTATTAGAGATTAGAAGGGTAATGAAGATCATGATCAATTTTTTTGCCTATGAAATTCTGAATCCATAAAACCATCGTGTCAAATACATGAATATCATTTGATAGTACATTGTTTATAATCATGATCATGATCTTGAAAATAAATTAAAGGTAAAAGACCGCAAACGTAAACAAATTTGAAATTTTGTTTTGACACCCAGTTGTCATACGAATCAGATAAAGTTTGACCATAGACGCCAATCAAATTAAGATAATTTGAAAACGTCAATCAAAGTGTGTGCATCATCCTATGCAATATGCCCACCATCCATGATACCAACGCAAAGACTCTTAGAAAAGTCATTTGAGATCCTATGCAGTCAAAAGTAACCTGTCCTCCCCGAATATCACAATGTACATGTGAAGGAAGGCTCAAACGCCATGAGAATACAAGAATGGGAAATTCGAATTTGGTGGTGACAGATAAAAATCAAGAATAAAAGTTTAATCTTGAGATAAAAACTTGACATTGAGAAGTCATGATGATTATGAAACAACCCATTCAGAGTCCTGAAGGTCTTTTTGAACATCATGGACATTATAGTCACTGTCGACATAAGTGAGGTCTGATGTCCACTTTTGTCCTGGAGGACTTCTTTCGGTCTTTGGTGGAATGGTGTACTCTTTTTCATCGGTTGAACTTGTTGTTCCAGCTCCCTCTGCACCAACAATCTCCTTCTTGTCCTTCTTAGCCTTCTTCTTTTTGCTTGAAACTTGCTCCCATTCACGAGAATCTTCAATGATGGTCTTGACACGCTCATCGTCGTCACCATATCCTTGCCATTGAGTACCAGTAACCTCGCTCTCGGAGAAGTTTTCAGCTGGAACAACAACCTTGACCTTCTCATCTGTCTTGTTTTCGGCGGTGTCGAGTAAATCGAATTTGTTGACGGGAGCGTTGGATGTGTTGGCAGAGGAGGCACTCCAAGCAGAGTTAGCAGCTTGGGAGGCCATGAATTGACTACCATCTTTAGCAGCTCTACCTTCAGCTTCTCTGGCAGTACGACGTTGCTTCTCTTCCTTGACCTTGCGTTCCTTTTCCTCTTGCTCTCTCGCAACCTTGGCAGCTTCAATTTTGGCGCGGTTTTGTCTTTGCTTCTTAGTTTCGGCAGGTTGAGGAGCAGCCTTGGCCTTTTCCTTCTTGGCTGGCTTAGGGTTGGTAGGTTCAGTAACTTTCAAGACAGATGGACCAGGAGCGGCAGGTTCAAGCATATCGGCGATACCACTTGCGACAGGAGAAGTACCCTTGGTTGGGCCAACTTCAGGAGAATCAGTCAAGGATTGATCATCATCAGCATCGCCGGCGGTCATGTTTCCAGAGTCCTTAATCTCCTTTTCTTGTGCACGAGATTGTTTGACAGACTTTTGACGAGTTGTAGACGAAGAGGAGTTACCAGAGAATTGAGTACCAGCTTGAGTTTTGGCGAATTGAAGAGCGAATTTACGGTTGTTCTCCGCATCGTTATCATCATCATCGGAATCATTGGCGACAGGCTTAACAGTTTCTTGTTTGGGTTCGGGTTTTTGAGGAGCGGGAGTTTTCTTCTTTTCAGCTTTGGCAGAAGACTTTTTATCTTGTTCACCACTGCTCAAGGCATCCTTCTTGGATTTCTTGGACTTTGGTTCCTTGCGCTCTTCAACAACCTTACTGGCTTGCTTGACGGCAGTTTGAGCTTTAGCCTTGACCTTAGATTTGTTGTTAACGAAGTAGTATCCTGCTGCACCGAGGACAACAGTCCAGCCGATAACAGTGGTGAGTAAACTTGTGCTACTCATGATGAATAAACCGCAGATAGTGAAATGTCCAAGTGATGTCGTAATCAAGCTCTAGAGCTCTCTCGAATTGGGGATCGATCGATCGACTTATTGGGACATCAGGAGATGTTCTGACGAAGAGGTTTTTTGTTTCGTGCGGAATTGAATCACAGTGATATTCAATTAATTGTCGAGATGACAATTTTTTGAAGAAGGATTTGAATATTTATGATATTCGAAAGAGAAAAAGAATGTCCTTGTAAGTAGGAGAGCAAAAGAAGATGGGGGGTTATAAACCCTATTTCGCCGTATGAGTTTTGAGGAGAAACAGTATCGAGATGTGGCCTTTAAGATTTATAAGTACAGACCAACTCGACCCTAAAAAAGTATTCGGATCAAATCAAATCCTAATCATTATTGGAGCTCCCCATGTTTTCTAGCGTTGCTTTTTAAGTGTATGCAGGGGAACCCAATTGGGTAAGAGCTGTATCGGATCAATTAGATCCGAATGACCGATGTGACTAGATTATTTCTTTTGGTGGTCTCGAGGTGGTGAGGTGGTGAATGTGAATGAACCACTGGTGAGCTGTCTAAGTGGATTACATAAGGACAAAAGGTGGGGTGTCTGAATCATAAACATACTTTCGGAGGTGATTGCTTGATTGCTGTGCTAGACTGTTAGAGTAGACTACCTACTAGAGTATGCCGAGGGGATAAGAGATACATATACATTTTTGGACGTCACATATACATAAATCTGTGAACTTACGGTAACTACCTGTCTACAACACATCTAGTTAACAATCAATCCAGCTAATAATTACTCAGCTAGACCGTTTAGATTATTAGTTCACTCCCTTATCATTATCATTATTATTCTTTTCTTTCCCCTACATTCTATCTCTACAATCAATCATCAAGTCTTCTTAGGAGGGGGACTATCAGAGAGAGCTTAGGAAGAACAAGAAGAAACTACAACCTCTATCAAAATGTCTCTCAATCGTATCATTATTGATACTGATCCTGGTGAGATCTTTGATTCATTGTTATTGGAAAGATCATAAAGCTAATTAGGAATTCCCCCAAAGGTATCGATGATGTTCTCGCCATTCTCTTAGCCCTGGCTGCAAAGCCAGAAGAGTTAGATGTCATGATGATTTCTATAACTTATGGAAATGTTGAAGTTGATAGGTACATTGAGAAAATCATATCGATGTTGTTAGCATTAACTTTGCTAATCAAGTAAAAAGTTGTTTGAAGAACTGTGTAGCTCTGTTTCATGTCCTTGAACAAGAATTGAAATGGAGACAGGAGCGTGGTCAACTTGAGGGCTTTGATGCAATGAAGAAGTCAAAGCCTATCGTGGCTGTTGGAGCAGATCATCCACTTGAGGATGAGATGCTTATGGCAGATTACTTCCGTAAGAGCTTTATCAATAACTCCATATGAAGTATACACTAATTCTAGCAATAGATGGCGTTGATGGTCTTGGTGGTGTTCATACGAGTGTAAGATCAATATGCCCCTTCATTTTTCGCTCTTCTTGGGACCGCAACCTAACACGTTCCTTTATAGCATCCACATCTATCTCCCGCCGATACTTGGAAGACACTTTTCCAACCTCCTCCCGAAAATGCTACCGCAGAAGAAATTGCTGAGGCCCGCCTACTCGCTTCTCCATCTCCATCATTCACAGCTTCTCATGTTCCTGCTCATAAGGAAATGCTTCGCTTACTTCGAGAAAATCCTAAAGATACAATCACAATTGTTTGTGTTGGACCCTTGACCAATATTGCTTTGGCCGCTGCGGAAGATACTGAAACATTTTTAAGAGTCAAGGAGGTTGTAGTAATGGGTGGTGCGATCGATGTAGAGGGTAATATTACCCCCGTCGCTGAATTTAATACTTATGCAGATGCGGTCGCAACTGCCAGAGTGTTTGCCCTTACAGGTCCAAACCCAATTACCACCATGCCACCGGTACCTTTGAATAAGTCAACCCTTCCACCATATCCTACGAACCTCTCCAGGAAACTTAACTTAACATTATTCCCCCTGGATATTACAACTCCACATCAGTTAATGAAATCAGACTTCCAAGCGAAGTTAAAACCCCTCGTTAAAGCTGGAAGTCCTCTTGCAGAATGGGTATCTGTATTTGTCCACAAGACTTATGAGAAAATGAACTCTCTTGGTAGAAATGCAACATCAAACCCAGGTCTGGAGTTACATGATCCACTTTGTATCTGGTATATGTTGACTCGTTCATCTCCTACTTGGATGACTTTCCCAAGAGGACCGGAAGATATTCGAGTTGAAACATCTGGTCAATGGACTAGAGGTATGCATATCGTTGATAGACGTATGAGAAAGAAGGCAGGAGTTGAACAGGTCAAGAGCCCTGGAGCTATTGATATTAGAGATCCAATGGAAAGCATTGCTTCCGTCGTTCATATTAATAACGATATTGGTGATGTTACAGCCGAGGAGCCTGGAGATAATGGCGGCTGGCTTAGTGTTCACAAGGGTAACAGAGTCAACAGAATTGTTGGTACTCCTGGAGAGGAAGCTTTTGGACCTTACCTTTTGGAAAGAGTTTTTGGATAAACTTTATGGTTTGAATACCTAGTACTTTTAGATTACAGTACATACCATCACGTTGGATAAAGATGTGTTCTACTTAGAAGCTTAATTTGGTAAATGGAAATTTGAGCTATCTGAAATTCGCCTTGACATGCTTTCTAGTTACATTTCACTGATCCCATGATATAATCTCGAATTTTGGTAGATTTCCCTTGATATCTGAATTCGCTTGAGCCATCTTCATAGCCAATGCAAAATCAAAAGGATGGATATAAAAAGGACCCTTCTCATGGCACTCCATTCAACGCCAAATAATGCAGCATTAATAACATTCCACCCATCTTGTACGCACCCACGCTCGTCCGTACTTTTGTAAATGCCAGATTCTGGTATCTCTCCTCGCGCATTCTCCTTCTTTCCTCGACCCCTTGATTTCCTTCATTTGCAGTCGTCTATTCCATCCACCCAATGCCATACCCTTACACACTGATCCGCAGTCACCAGTGCTCGATTGAGAACATTCAGTTATGAATGTTTCGTCCCTCCAATGACAGCTCCCCTAACCTCCACCCAATTAATGCTATCATCCAACTCCTCATCCACCAAACCAACTACAACCACATTGTCACCACGGATTAGATAAAGACCGTGTGGGACTTCACTGGAAGCTTCGATATCTTCTGGAGGTCGGATTATGCGCTCGATAGTTTGGGATAGGACCTGTGGTTTGTGTTAGTGATTGGAGGGGTAGAGAGATATGATAAGTTAGGGGAGAACGGGGAAGAGGAATAGGGAGACGGAGAGAAAATTGGAATTGGAGAAAGAATAGAGGAAGAAGTACCAAATTAGTCTGTTGATCACAACTCAAAAGTGTACCGACCAGTGTTCTCGAATCCGCAGTTAAGATTAGAACTTTCTCTAAGGAGCTGTTAGGATGCGGTTGTAAGTCTTGCTTGTTTTTATAGTTTGCGCGTATAATAGGAGTGATTGAATGAACAATTCAAAGAGGAAGGGACAGAAAGAAGGCCAAAAAGGGGTAAACTTACTGTTTACATAGCTAGAGAGTGACATTTTGAGCTGGAGCTGCAGGAGCAACTCTGCTGTGAGAAATGATATCACGAGATGTGACGGTGCGGTTAATTACGGCTTATGTAATCAGTTCACTTTTGATGTTGTGGATTTGGAGTTTGCTGCGTCTGCAATTTGGACTGGTAAAGGTTGTTATTGTTTTGGAAACTTCAACAATTCCACACTTACAACTCAATAACCAAAAAGTGATGGCATATAGAAATCCGCTTGACGGAGTTCGGGAGAACAAAGATCCGAAGCACGGTCCTCAATCAACTGTCAGGAACCCCCCAGAGTTGCTCCATGAGAGCTATTCTGGCAAATCAACCAGAACTCCTCGCACAAGATATATTCCAACTTACGGCACCGAATTTTACTTGTCAGAGCAAGCAGATACTTCTGGACGATCTGTCTCTGGTAATTACCAGTTTAAAAAAGATCGCATCGCACCATTCACACCCATCCACCCCGAATTCGTACCAGGCACTGAACCCGACAATTCGGTCGCAACAGCCACATCCAATTTCTACGGAGTGATTGTTGATGAGCTCGATCGAAAATTGAAGAGAGATCAATTGGCAGCTGACAAGCAAGTTGTAATTGGACAATTCCAACCTAGTCTTGCAAAGACAAACAGTTCCCTAGGTATCAAGGTCTGCCGTGGCTTTGATAGTAACTTTCAAGAAAGCGGACGTCTTCATCGAAAAGCCAATATTGACAAACTTACCGACCAGTTCGTTTTAGACTTGTCACAAGAAGGCAGAAATCGTTGGGAGCTCGAGGAAAGTTGGCTCAAACAAGTCTGCGCTATTCATCAGTCCCAGATTGACGAAGATCAATACAACGCCCTTCTTTCCAACAGCTATTAATATGTCATTCCTATTTTCTGCCCCAGTCGATATTGATATCGTTCTGGAAGATGGAGATAGTCGGGAGACAGTAGAGGTTAAGAATAAGAGTAGTAAGGAAAGGGTACCGCTTTACAAAGATGGCGAATCAGTTAGAGGAGCTGTCACCATTAGACCTAAGGATGGGAAAAGGTTAGAGCACACAGGTATTAAAGTGCAGTTTATTGGAATGATTGGTAAGTTCCATCTTTCAGGACAGATCTGGTCTACATCTCCTCATCAACCTACTAACACGAAACCTAACAGAGATGTTTTACGATCGAGGCAACCACTACGAATTTCTTTCATTAGGACAAGAGCTTGCTGCTCCTGGTGACTTACAACACCCGCAAGCTTACGACTTCAACTTTAAAAATGTCGAAAAACAATACGAATCTTACAATGGCATTAATGTCAAGTTACGTTATTTTATCAAGGTCACCGTTTCTAGACGAATGGCAGATGTGATCCGCGAAAAAGACCTTTGGGTATTTTCTTACAGAATTCCACCGGAGATGAATAGTTCTATCAAAATGGATGTTGGTATTGAGGATTGCTTGCATATCGAATTTGAATACTCGAAATCGAAATACCACCTCAAAGATGTTATTGTTGGCCGCATTTACTTTTTACTCGTTCGTCTCAAGATCAAACATATGGAATTGTCTATCATTCGACGCGAAACTACTGGAACCCCTCCCAACCAATACAATGAGAGTGAAACTTTGGTACGATTTGAGATTATGGACGGTTCGCCATCAAGAGGAGAAACTATTCCTATTAGACTTTTCTTAGGCGGCTTTGATTTGACTCCTACTTTCCGCGAGGTCAACAAGAAATACTCCACCCGCTACTATTTGAGTTTAGTTCTCATCGATGAGGGTAAGTTTCCTCTCCATGTCAACTCTTTCTTACAAGTAAGCTAATAATCAAACAGACGCACGACGTTATTTCAAGCAATCCGAAATCGTTCTTTACCGTCAACAACCAGAAGATGCTTTAGCACTTGGTCAACAGACTAAGATTGCTGGTGCACATTCTGCTCCTAGTCCAGCGGCACAGAAACGACTTTCTGCTCAATAAATATCCCTCATCGATCCTCAACTAATTTCTTTTCTTCTTATTACGTTGATACCAACAGCCCGTTTTCCTTTCCTCTTCCTTTTCCATTTTTTTTTTCCTTTTTGCGTGCGCGTTTTATGAGTTTTACATAATGGGCAAAGACAGATAGATCAATCGATCTGATCATTTGAGGGGAAAAGCCAATCCAGTAAAGATATTAAGACATGAGGAAATACCTATCCGATGACAAGAAAATTTTCATATAGGAAGGGCACTTTCATGGATGTACAATACGAGTCTCAGGGTGGTAGGCTTTGATAGATAGATAGATAGATATGGCGGGGTTCTTCTTTACTCGCATGCATACAGTCACTTTTCCTTTTAGGAGTAAGGACGAAAATGCTCGGATATTGAGAATCGCGTCTGCGTATTACGAGCAAAGATATTTAAGATCAAGACTCTCTTCCTTTGGAATTATATGTCCATTTATATGTGATTTCTCGCCTTCCACGTTCTGGGACTAACAGGCTGAACGAAAGACAAATGCACCTGCGCCAGCACCGTCATCAAACTCCAGAGCTGGAGCTAAGAAAAGCTCACATCTTCTTGGTAAATTTCTATCATTTCATGTAAATTTTCTATCCTTGCAACATTTGCCTAAAAGATACCAAAAAGACCATACTTTGAAAGCGATCAATCTCATTCATGATCCATCAAAGAAATGCCTACCAAAATCAAAACCGATCCGATAATTTACGCCCCCCATCGCTTTGCACTGCTTATCTCGTTTGTCACCAGGCTTACATTACTCCTTGTTTATTTTATCCACGCGATTCCGGCTTTCTCATCTCCCCGCTCGCATTCCTCCTCGATCATTTTCGTATTCTATCTCACATCTCCATCATATCTCCGTCACCCCCACCACCTAGGCTAAATCTCCCGTTTTCAATCGCCGCCACACGATCCAACTCCTCCTGATACCCTCTCCTAACATCCGCCAACGTAACCACTCTTCTCTTAACACCCCCATTCGCATCCTCTTTGCCTCCCTTTAAAAGACCTCTACCAGCACCTCTTCCCCCATTTCCTCCCTCTTTTCCTTTCCCGCCTTCACACAGAATCCACGCATGTTTTGGATCCACACAACTCAGCGCATTGATAACCGCGACATATTGTTTCGTAACCAATGTCTCTCCTTCCTCTCCTACTTCTCCACTCCCTATTTTACTATCACTTTCCGACGAAGCTTGGAGACGATATAGTCTCTCCAACGAGATAGCTGCCGCACCACGGAAATCAGAACGTTGAATTCGCCACGCGTAGAGGATTTTATGGTATGGAACACCATTTGTGACTTCTATGATGTTTGCGCATTTCTGGGAAAGAATGTCATCGACAAGATCTTGGAGACCAAGGAAAGGGAAGGAAATGAGTTGAGTAGCGTGGGAAGATTCACACATTTTTGTAATGAGCAATCTGAGGGAGGATGTTTGGAGAGCGGTATTGGTGAGGAGGGAGAGGGCTGAGTAAGCGAGTTCGTAGCGAGAGGTTTGGAGAGCAGCGTGGAAGAGACGACTGTGCATTTCGGTGCTGAGTTGAGGATCATGTTGATTAGGTTTGATAAATTGGAGAGCGAGGCGGGAGAAATCGATAACGAAGGAGTACATTTTTTCGTTGTCGTATAGAGAAACAATGTGGGAATAATATTCTGGAAGACCTGCGTTCAGGAGATTCTTTTCTGTTTCATCTAGTAGGCCTGCACTGTGTGTTGCGTGCTTGCCGTGCAATGGAAATGCTAGAAATCATGGTTAGTCATGGTAAGTCTAAAAATTATTAACTGGAGTTGTAGCTTACCCATCCCGAATGCAGCCTTCTTAAAGTACAATGCTGCTGTACGTGGGTCATTAGCAGCAAGGTATGCTCTTCCTTGAATATATGTAGAGAACGAATCAGGCTCAGTGAAGCGTGAAAACTCCATTGCTAAATCGGACTGGTTATGCTTCAATAAGAAACATTGGATGATAGCAGGTGAAGATTCGTATTTGCTATCAGGTTTGCATAGTTCAGTAATGAAGTCTGTCAAGGCTGTAGGCATCGATACTGCCTTGTCTAATCCGAATAAATGTCTATGAACACCTTCTAGAACAGTGACAGTCTCGTAGGATATTGGATTCCTAGACAAACTGGATGTCGAATCATCCAATGATTTTGAGCTTTCGCGAGTGGGAAGAGGTATATCGATCTGGGTTTTAGCCAACCATGAAACAAGTTCGAGCCTTTTGAGCAGAATCAAAAGTTGATTGAAGACCGCACTAGTCTCAAATTGGATACCTTCTTCTCCATGGTTGATTTCAACCTCAATAAGTATCAACAAGAGAAGTTGATCAAGACAAATGCTCTTGTGTAACTCAATAGTCTCTTGAACTCCTCTAACAATCAATCGATTACCCGCGTTAGCTAAAGGTAAAGGATGCTTCGAGTCCTTTCCAATAGATGTGATCATGGATTCAAGAAGAGCTTCGTAAACGTGCGAATTGATATCCCTGAATGTCCCTCCCAAATTTGTCACTAGTTGATGATACTCTTCATCACCAATTTGATTTGAGTAATCACAATTATCATATAAAGTCTTCATCCTCGCTGATGGAAGAAGCGTTGGCTCCTCATAAAGTTGACCCAACAAGGCAGAGCGGAAGCCATGATAAAGAACGTCTGGAACCGCCTCGCCGAATAAAGAACCAGCTGTGAGAAGAGTGGATACATACTCCATTCCAGCAATAGTTTGTTCAGGGTTATGCCATATTCGTTCTAACTCGCTACAACCTCGGACTGCTGATATTCCATCTGCTGATACAACCCAAGGCATCTCTCCCATAGGGTCAATAGTTAAGGATAAGGCTTCACCTCTTTGTTTGTCTAGCTCAACGAGCAGTCGATAGAATCGCCTCCATTGTGCATCAGTAGCAAGCCGAAATTGTTCAAAATCGACACCTCCGTCTGGTGCTCTACCTAGCGTGGCAGTGGTTGCAATGCTCGAACATAAACGTTCAGGTAAAGGTGCGGATCTCCGCGATGTATCTCTCGATGTTCCTAGACCTCTTTCGTAGATGGCCAATCCAGTCTCGATGGTTGCATGGGTGAATTTACCAGGATATAGTATGTACGCTAACCACTTGTCGGTTGAATCTAAAGCATCGCCAGGGTAGACGGTAGGTATGGGCGTTTGAGTCAAACTTTCGCTCACCATAGCTTCCCAGCCCTCATCCCACGATTGCTTGACTTCCTCTTCACCACCACTTCCAAAGTAAAGCTTTTGAACTCGATAGGTTGTATTATTTTTCCACAAAGTCCACAAACTCAAGGAGTTTCTTGTTCTATCCGGAATGACTGAAAAATCTGCCATAGTCCAAAGGTCTAAAGTAGGCGCTTGAGGGACCAAGATGTTGTTGGGGAAAGAATCTGATACGACGAGATCTCCGCTTTGAGCGGCGGGAGTGACATGCCAAAACTTGAATTGTCCTTCACCAATTGGGGAATATGTAACACATAGAGCGCTTTCATTATTATGGCCATAAACTTTGACCAATTGTGAATATGAAGGATCGATCACGGATTTTCTAGGGTTCTTAGGATCTATTTCCTGGCCAAGAATATCACCAACGTATGCGATTCGTCCGGTAGTCAAGTTCCAAATTCGGAGATTGTGATCCAAAGATACCGTGAAAGCATATGATTGCCCATCGATGCTAACTGATGGTGAAGATATAGAAGTAACTGCTGATAATTCGATGTTACTGTTTGCGTATCGGATAGTGTTGCTTCCTTGGAACGGCATCAAGGCCTTCAACCCATCTCTCCATCCACCTGGATTATAATGTAGTTCTTTCCACTCGGAACCTATTTTACCTGTCAGTTAGCCACATCATTGCCAGAAAGCAACTTTGACATACCATCTCCGCCAGATTTTCTGTCTAACTTTAGAAGCCCCCCGTCGAAATTAGAGATCAATAACTCATTTGCACTAAGCGCAACCATCCTATGAGGTTTCTTAAAGCTGAACACCGATGATATATATGATTTGCACCAGTTTCCAACATTATTCTCAGTGCTCGAAGGATTGCGAAAGAAATCTGGCCAAAGTCTCAGAGTATAAAGGTGGTGCGTTTCCGTCAAAACAAATGCGCTGACATAGTCGTGTTCCTTGCAATCCGCAAAAGCAATACACCCGGGCTTAATAGCACTTGGAAATTGTAATCTCAAAGTAAGGTGTGCATCCGTCGTATTTTGCTGTTTCGATACATCGACCGCTTGAACTGATAGCACCTTTCCATCCTCCAACACTCTCCATAAATAGCTTCGGGGAAAGACATCCTGTGTGCGATGGTAAATAGATCCAGCAGTAGCTAAGTATTTTTGTTTGAAAGTTTTTTCATCCTCTGCAATAGGTGATTCTGTAATATGAGGTCGCTTTTGTGCTATTCTTGAGGCTGGAGTGCCGTGTGCAGGTAAACGAATCGCAATTGTAGAATTTTGAATGGATGAATCGAGGTTTAGTCGTATCTCCTTATAGGAATAGAAATGTCCCTTATCAGCCATCTTATCCCCATCAATCGCTGGTCTCATGAAGAGTTTTGGTGAGTGTCAAGAGGTTGGCGCATGCTTTGTTTTGACGCGGTTCTTTCTAGAGATCGCGGCGAGCTTCACTTTTTAGGTAGGCGGCCGCTAGCGCACTTTTCCAGCTACCATATATATTTGATTGTAAGCTCTCACTCAATGCAAACTTCGTATCAAAGTAGGTATCACCCATAGCTGTAGAAATTGATATGTGCTACTAAATTACTAAATACAAACATTTCTATTCATAAAGGTTTCGCATTGATGAAAATGATAGAACCGTTTCCTCCCTAGTTCACCCTAAAAGCTCCATTTGTCACCCATGACCGCTACCATGCCTCCATGCCAGCTAAAGAGCAAAGAAAAACAAATAACCATTAGAACCCCATAAAATCATGATGCATCTACCCCAATCAAGTACCCCTCTTATTAATCCTTTTCAAGATCTTTTGGACTTGGATCTCCAATACCATCTTCATTGATAGCGAAAAGACAATCGCTCTCTGGTAAACAAGGACTATCGTAGATCTTGCAAATTCTAGTCTCTCCACGACCCTTTTTGAGACTTAATCTGGTGGTACTTGCATGTGCAATAATGTTACCTCCGATAGGTTTCTTGGGGTCTGGATTGAACATGGCACTTGGTCCTCCATCAACTTGTGCAACGACTTGATTTGTGATTACCACAGCGATACCAAATTCATCGGCTAGCCGTTGAAGCATGCGCATAAATTTTGCTAGATGCATTTGACGAGAGGATAATTCACCTCTTCCTGTGAAATCTGTGCGGTAAAGTGCGGTGGCACTGTCAACGATAAGTAGAGAGAATCGAGTTTCGCACATCATTTGTGCTGCTTGATTGAGAAGTTGCAATTGATGATCGGAGTTGTAGGCTCTTGCATATGCAACATTGTCCAAAACTTCTTCTCCGGATAGACCGTATCGATTGGCTACCGCAAGTAAACGTACAGGACGAAATGTGCCTTCCGTATCGATATACAAACATTTACCTTCTCCGCCACCCATATCAAATGGCAATTGACAGGTAACTGCTAGAGTATGGCAAATTTGGCTCTTTCCAGTACGGAACTCTCCGAATATTTCGGTAACAGATCCTGTTTCCACTCCTCCTGCCAGAAGTGTATCTAATTGCTTAGAACCGGTTGTAATGGAGATCAATTCGCTTCTTCGTTGATGCATTTCGGTGGCGGTTGTAAAACCCATAGGAACCAGCTTCGATGCTATCAAGATGTCAGCAAGTCTGCGAGAAACTTTGAGTCATTACATATAACTGACCTTCGGTAAGAATCTTTGTGGCCTTCTGCTCAGAGATACCCTTAATTTGTTCTAGAATTCGCCGCGGCGTGTATGCGACAGACTCTACAGTATTGTAACCACCATCCACGATCATTTGAATGTCTCTCTTAGTTAGACCTGCAACACCCTGACTTGATTATTAGAAAATGTGTGAAGTGAAGGAGAAGAAATGGCTTACCTCTAAGGCAGAGAGTGGCGTTGGTGCACCAGGACCTCCCATTCCTCCATCGTCCCCAGATTGAGAGGCTTCGATTTCTTCTGAAGTCATTTTATGGACGAAATAACTGAATTATAATGAAAGTAATTTGGTGAATTCACAGAATGAACGGATTAAAATGAAAGTATCGAATAGGCTTTTATGTTGTTGAAATGTGACGATTAATTCTTGGAAGGAATGGACGCGTTGTTAACGTGCACCCGAAGATTAGCCAAAATCACGATTTCACATGATTTGAATGCTTGTATTAGTCACCGGGCAACCCTCGCCTCGATGTCATAATGTAAGTTCATAAGCTGTATTCTAGGTATTCTATAGTCTCTACCGTCTATTTCTTCCAAGTCATCCAAAAATGCAGCTTTTCAAAACCCCTTTGATAAATTTTCAAGTTAGCTTTTCCTTCGCCTCACACCCAGGTGCCTTTCGAGATTAATTCGCCCGTAACTTACTCTCAAGTTATCTACAGAATGGATATTATCCTTCATTTAGGAACCCCATTTGTATGATGATAACATAGAATCAATATTCTGAATTTGAAGACCGTCTTTGACAAGAAAGTTGCCAATAGTGATGAGGATATACTTCTGAAAGCTTCTTCCACAGATGCAATAGCAGTAAAAAAGCCAACATCCAAGCATCCTTCACCTCTTCATGAATTTCCTGCGGAAATGCGACTTGAATATATGAATCCTCGACTACAAATAGTATCCCACTCGCCTTCAACACAGGCTCTCGATTCAAGTGATTAGACCCCTTATGAATCCCCGCCAAATGCACTCTATGCATCCAACTTCTCGAGCCCCCGCTCCCTTTAAACATGCATGAAAAACACCCTCTCAATCACAACTTCTCAATCTAAGCTATAATCTACACACCAAACTAGACACCCGACCCCCTTTCCAGTAACAAAGACTTACCCAAGAATCATTGTTCGAGGATCCGACGTCTGCTTGCAATACATCTGTGCCACACTTCACAGTAGCAACATGCAGACAAGAAAGCTTTAGCAGTGCAGCTGTAGACCGAATGATAATAAAGCAAATATCATTGGTAATATCTTAGACTTTTTGTTTCATAGTCCGAGGAGTGTGGTGAGCGTGGGATATGGGGAGGATGCTAGTGCTGGCGAGGTAAAAAAGTTGTCCAAGTTGATTATGCTGTATAGAATAGTATTCATGCTGTCCTGATCATGATCGGATACAGGATAGAGGGAGATTGGTTTGAAGAAAACACAAGCACCAAAATTCCCATTTCAAGATCGATAGGGAACAAGTGCAACCCAACATAAATGAAGAAGAAGAAAAAAAGGATCTGAATATGTAATTATCATCTATCATCATACATCTCATCGTTACTCATTAAGCTAGACTACCTAGGCAATATGATTCATTTTTCTTTCCAAATTTCCCTTCTCACAAAGCAAATGTACGATTTTCCCTATTCCCTTCAGACACCAATAATATTCAGCTATGAAATATTGAAAACGATTTTAATCCCCACCAGCCAAATTTGATGTAACACCACCCCCGTAATATGTAACGCCAATGATGCTTGAATTGCTCTGCCCGTCCATTAATCCATTATGTGTCGTTCATTCGTAAAATATTCGCGTCAAACTGGTCAGCATACCTTTTTGACTACTCCATCGTATTTTCAGTCACTGTTCAAACCACAGAAAATCTTGTCTTTTTCTGTAGCTTGTTTGGGTGTAGTGGTGCTGATGAATCAGTGTTATTGACATTCCAACTCTCGTGACGGTTGACACCTTTTCCTTTGATATCCATAGGTGGTTGAGTGCCGAATGTGCCTGCAGGAAGAATCTCAAAACCAGAATTGACTCTCCTGATTGCCTTGTTTTGATGAAGTTCTCCAGGTATAAATTGCGAAGATGGAGAGCGACTCTTAAGAAGTGGGACTTTAGACTCGATGGTGTTGTCAGTATATCGTTGATCTTCAACCGGTTGAAGATTAGACCCATGTGCTCTGTCTATACTGCGTAGATGAGGCGATGCAAACGGATCCATTTCATCATCCTCAGGGAAAAGAGGAATTGAAGAATATTGACCCTTGCCTTTAGTTGTTGGTTGGTGAGAGAATGATGGAAATGCGGGGGTCAAGGTTTCTGGAGAAGGGGTTCGGGTAGGATAATTGAAAGGTCGATTCGGTTGTGGATGTCTAACACGAGAAAAAGTCTCATCAGAATCATCAGAAGTACCAGATGAGCGTTCATTATCAGCAGCGGCGGCGGCATCAGAGAGTGATAGTGAAATCGAAGCATCTGATCGACGACCTCCACGAGGTTTATGAGTATAAACTCTGCCGGTTTCTGAATTCCCTACGAGATGACCAAGTGTCTCTTCATCATATTGGTGTTCTCCGACTGTTCCAAAACGTAATTGCGACGACTTTGTTGGCTTGTAGGTTGCTCGTTGACGAGATGAACTACGAGGATCGGTAATAAGAGTATCATCATCGCTGATACTTCTGTGGCTTGAGAGTAGTGCAGATTCGCTATATCGGAAGTTTGACTGACCGGCTTTGGGAGGTGTTGGATGATTATACCTATCGGGAGATGCGTGTGCGTTGGAGCTTGAATCTGGAGAAGAAAGTTCAAAGGATGAATGGCGCTGAAGTTTGATGCTAGGCACAGGAGTATTGGTTCCGGAAATCCATATTCCATCCACTTGAATGCCGCTCTGAATGGCACGAACTCCGAAGGGGATTTCGACGCCTTTCATGGGTTCGACAAATTGTCCACTTTGTCGTAATTCTTGAATCTTCATGCGCTTCTCCTCATCAATAACTTCCTGTCTAGCAACTATTCTGTTTGTCCATAATAACTTGATATATCCCGCGCAAAAAACTGCCACAATAGCACATCCCAAAACCTGATATATGTTAGTTGGCCAGTTGCAGGCAAAGGAGATGTAGAAAACTTACAAATGTCATCTTTTCCCACAATTGCCAGGAAACGAAGAATGATGTTGCCATATTGAGTACGAATTATTGAGTATATTCGAATTCTGCAAAGTAATCTCAGAGAGTGTTTTGAAACCTTTTTGTCCAATTCGATACAAAGCAAATGCTTCCTACAACTAGGAAGCTTCTACAGACTCTGAAAAGTCTGCGTGGAAGGTAGATATCACAGTATGAAGTGAAGAAAACGAAAAGAGGCGGCGGAGAAAATTCTGTATGTTCGTGAATTTGTTTTCGCCAGATTTGGAAGTCACTCTCTTATTAAAGTTCTCTGATTAGGCAAGAATAATTCTCATCCATAAGGAAACGTGCTCAGTCGTTAAGCTTTGGAAACAATATATTCCCAACAACAGTAACAACAGGTACTTTCAAATTGGTTCTCGTATCAAACTTCTTTTGATTATTGAATGTAGTTGGCTTTGATTATAAATTTAAGAATACCTTCATTCTCGCAGCTGAGCCTCTCTTCAAGTTCCTGCAGGTGATGTTTGATATGGTAACGAACGTAGGATGGCTGATGTTACTAAATGGAGAGGCTTGGAAGATTTGCGACCGATAAGATAAATGTTTGGTGAACGGGAGTGAATATGTTATTCAGATTTAGGTGTGTGTCCAACGTTGATCAAAGTAAATATTCTTGCATGTGCCCAGGTGGTTGATGTTGTGGCTGTTACTCCAAAAAAGAAAAGTAATCGCTTTGGGAAGGTCGGTTGAGAAAGTGAATGTTCTCTACTCTTTCACTTGGGAGGAGAATACCAGGAAAGCTTTTGACATATAATTTCCTTGTGTGCTGGCTCTTCGGAAACCTGCAGATTATACCACACTTTTGGATTTCGAATGAACGTGGTATTTCCAATCTAAATATTCGGAAATTTGTGGTACTACAATCATGCATGCGTACCTTAACACCTCTTTGAAACGGTAGAAATTATTCCGAAGGTCCCTCGAAAGCAGTACAACTCCAAATACTGGAAAGCAACCCAAGTATTTATTTTAAACTAATATCCACAAAGACAAATGATAAGAGAAAAAACCCTTGGTTCCGTTCTCAGGGATGGATCAGAAGACTTTTTCTAACATTCGGAGACAAGTCTCTCACAATTGGAAGGAGGATGGAACTTGATATACAGATACGAGGTTCAATGGAACGCATACATGAATACCATCACATTTGAGTTTCTCAAAACCTTGTCTGTGCCTGCAGGTCTCAGTGTCTGCGAGCATCTCTAACAAAAAAGAAAATTTATTTTTAGGATATGCATATTGAAAACGCGCATAACACCGGCGAGATCGGGTTGGCTGAGATATCTGTTTGCTTCTTTCTACTAGATGCATATCATGCAAGTAGACCTGAATGAAGTTCATCAATCAGAAGTCGCCGTTGAAAGAATTTGCCCATTAGGCTATTCTAGATAAAAGGTTTGGCCAGCTTTTCCTTCTATAGTCAAGTGACACAGGGAACACAATAGGAGTGGTGCCATGATCTATTGAATATATCTCCATGTTGGTAGTCATCACACAATTCGGAGGCCGGGCAAAATGGAGAGAAGTTGGAGGGCTGATGAGCTTAAAATACAAGCTTTTCCCTTTCGACTTTAAATGTTCGTGCCCGTCTGGGATCCTCCATTTCGTTTCTTGCTTGTCATGTTGAGAACGCGTCAAACGTTTGCCAAGTATTCTTAACAGATCAATCAATAGGAATTCGTGCCATCGTGAGAGGAAGGAAGGATTTTTGACAAAATTAAAAATCGGAAGGATGGTTCCTCGGCTTTAGTGGGAGCTTCGAGAAGTATTCGAAATTATGGACCCTTGATCTGACAACCGCAGCAGATCAACGTTTCCAGACTACGAGGTACCATAAAGGATCAAGAATGGAAGAAAATCAGAAGAGTTACAACACTCAAGGGTTGGTGCTGGAAGCCTGTGAATTCGTTCAGCTCCTAGACTTCCTTGACCATACGTTTTACATGTTCAACAAAGTTGCTTGAGAAACTTTGCTGTCAACTAGTCAGCTATCAAATACATTCCGACTACTGCATGGATTGGTACGAGAAGCAAGGTAGGAATCACGATCATAACTGCTGTGCATTTGAATTTGGGATGTTAGTTCAGCTGCTGAGAATGTGGGAATCGCAGCAAAAAATGAGATTCATATCATACATTGTCCATTCGTATCGACTTCTCTAAATCCCTTTGGAATTATCGTTGTTGGTAGCTACCGATACGTCATACAATTCTAGAGCTCATCCCGAAGGATTGGTTAGGGCCCCGAGTAGATACATTTATTCGCCTTATTGTCAATGTCATGCCGTCGTAAGTATTGTGATAAACCTTAAATAATTCCAACTTTCCATATCTATCTATCGTACAATGGAACCCAACTCTTTTTACCAAAATATTTGGTATACATACAAGGTAGGGGATTATTTCAAATTATCGATAATGCCTTGGAATGATCGACCTCGGTTCGGCCAACAAGAGATCAATACAAACAATGGAGACTGACCCTCTCTCGTGATCAGCCCAGAAAACGGAGCACTGAGCGTCCGAGTGGCTTAGGGAAAAATCGTTTCCAGATAAACAACCAATCAACCAATTCTTGCAACGAAGACGTCAATGCTAAACTCTAGAGTCTTAAAGTTCAGTCCTCGAATGGTTCAAATTCCCCAGCCCACTTCGTTTACAAGTTTGAGTTCCAAAGACAATTGATTTATATCTCGTAATTGCTCGATTCTGTTATTCATTATACAAGACCTAAAAATGCCGATTATTCGAAATCCATTCGCAAGGAAACAGGATGCTGGGTTGCAGCCATCTCAAGACCAAACTGTATCTCCCCGCCCTTCCTTCGAACGAGTTTCTACACAAGCTTCTAGAGCTTCTTCGATGAGTATCAAAACGACGAAGAGCGAAGAACCCCCGGAGTATAAAATGAGTGGTATGATGCCTTTGTTTAGATGCAACCAGGGTCGCCCGGAAGCAATGGGAAAACTTGGCTAACGGGAGAACTGTATAGTTGTGAACGATAGTGGCGTGTATCTACCTGTCAGTATGGGCAAACCCACGAAATGTCAATATAACTAACTAGTTCCAAAGCCGTCCCCGCCGGAAAAGAAAAGTTTCTGGCCTCGCAGCAAGAGCAATCTTTCTGCAACCTCAATCAATACCCGAACGACCTCAAATGATGCAATTGATCCTTTCCCAATTTCAAGAGAGTCGTTTGATTCATACAGAAGATCATTTGTAAGTTTAGATTTTCCACAATCGTGATGCAAGTAGGTCTCTGATCTTTGCAAGGATATCTCAGCTAGATCGCCCATAAGCCCCATCGATGGACACGCTGGACGACAAAGTCTTGATTCAGCAAGACTACCTCGGATGCAGCGATCTGCTATTGGCAATAGACGATTCGATAGACAGCCACCAACGGCCGAAGAAGGATTCGAAGACGTAGGGCTAAATGATGGCGCCAATGACCCCGCCAAACAGATCAAAAAGAAGGGCTTCTTCTCGAAGTTCGGCGATGAAGCACTCCCATCATTCCACATGCCAGGTAGAAAGCGTGGCCAAAGTGGGACAGGAGAAGAGCTTGGGAATATCCCGAAGCCAAGCACCACGACTCCAAAGGTAGAGATAGATGAGGTTCGCTAGGGCGTAATGATGAGTATCAATCTTCTGGAAAGGAGAAATTAATAGGCGTTTGGATTAAATTTTTGTATATACTGCACCAGTATACCTACAATCGCTTGGGAACTGGTCCTAGAAATATTGTGGCGAGGGCCGTACATCAATTCCAGATGCCGCAAAGCTGCTGGTATAATGATAATGTAAAACTTTAATATCAAAAGGCTTATTCTGTGACGTCTAACGAGTACAGGTGATAATCAAAGCTAGAGGGTATGGCTATCACTAGTAGTGTGGTATGGCAAGCCTGCTCAGGAGACATCGGTTTCTACACTACTTACAGAATCATGTGAAACGATTGCTCTATATCGTCTTATATTTTCTCAACTATAAACAGAGAGAATCCGAATCATGGTAATAGATCAAGCACAAGTTTGAAATCTAAACTTTCGGAATTACAGTCTTCAGGTTGTCTAGAATGTCGAAAATGCAAAACCTACTAGATTGGATGCCTATGATGGAATTTGGCGGGGCAGATTCGAGGATTAGCGTTATCGACTAGCTTATCGTCAGAAAAAAAGTTGTTTTCTGCCCATTCCCCAGAAACTTTTTTTCAGCATCGAGCAATTATCCCTCCAACCATCGACCCTTTTTCTACAGTCGTATAACTTTTCAGATGGCGAAGACAAAGCCAGGAAACAAGAAAAATAACAAAAGCGAAAAAGCAGCCCTCAATCGCACCTCCGCAAAATCTACAAAAGCTTCTTCACCGCCCGCAACCCCAATGGATTTAATACTAAAAGCAACGAATCGTCTACAAGAAGGCGACATTGAAGGTGCTGTACCTTTTGCGAAGAAAGCTTTGGAATTGGTGGATGTCCAGGCAATTGAAGCACTACCCGTCTTAAATCTGTTGGGAGAAATTCATGTAGAATTGGGAGATGTCGATTCGGCGAGACAATATTTTATGCAAGCAGCTGGAATCGATGAGGATGGAGAGGTGAGTGAGGAAGTTGGAGGTGGAGCTGAGAAGTTTTTATGGTTGGCACAGTTGAGTGAAGAGGGTGGAGAGGATAGTGTCGGATGGTATGAAAAGGGAGCCATTAGTTTGAAGGCACAGATTGGAGCTTTATTGGAGAAGGCAGAAAAGAATAAGCTGGATGAGGCGGGGCTCGCTACTCTGGAGGAGAAGAGGAGGAAGTTGGCTGTGGCGCTCTGCGGTGTCGTCGAAGTTTATATGACGGATTTATCGTGGGAAGAGGATGCGGAACAGAAATGCGAGGCATTGGTCACAGAAGCTACTATGGTCGCACCAAATTATCCCGAACCATGGCAGACATTGGCAAACGTCAGGATATCACAAACGAGAATGGAGGATGCGCAAGCAGCATTGAAGAGAAGTTTAGATTTGTGGAAAGATTTACCTCCCGAGAGTGATGTCGTTCCTGATTTCCCTACGAAAGTCAGTCTCGCGAGATTGTTGATGGAGGCGGACATGGATACAGAGGCCATTGAAGTACTAGAACGCTTGGTTGGTGAAGATGACACTAGTGTCGAAGTTTGGTACTTGGGTGGTTGGGGATTGTACATTATGGGAGAGAAACAAAAGAACGGAGAGAACAAACAACAAGAGAGTAACGGCGATGGAGAGAGTTGGAGGGTCTCATGGATTTCGAGTCAACAGTGGTTAAACCATTGTCTTCGACTCTTCGAGCAACAAGATTATGAAGATGAGCGCCTTGGTGCTCACGCTAAGGAGCTGATTTCGATTTTGAACGCTGAATTGGGAGAGGAGGTCACGAACGCTAAGGTTGAACTTGGAGACGATGGAGAGGGCTGGGAGGAGGACAGTGATGATGACGAAGAAATGGCCGAATCATAAATTAGATTTTCTGGGTACAAGGGTCGAAAAGTATTTGATTCCAAAGGAATATGGAAGTATATCACGGCGTTTGTACAAGGCGAGCGCAACGAATGAGTTGTTATGTGATGACTGATAGATAATGAAAAGACTTATGGCAATGATCATTGCGTATCCAATACAAACGGCGAGTTTGGACATGTTTTAATCATCCTCTCACTTCATTCCGTGTTATATCTACTTTTATGGACAAAATCTCTTTGTAGATTGCCCCAAACCAACGCCAGCAATGCAACTCCATACCTGGGAATAATATGTAACCATATAATCATGCTTCAACCTTCAACTTATCCACACCCTCAATAGGTACATCATCATAGTCCTCATCCTCCTCAACCTTTCCAGCCATACCTCTCTCCCAAAGTTGTCTTCCAGTAAGCGCAATAACAGCTTCCTTCCCCTTATTCTTCTTTTTCTCTGCCGCTTCTTCCTCTGCTTCCTCCTTAACCTTAATTTCTTCCATCTCCTTTTGGAACCCCTCTCTCCACTTCATAAATGACTCTCTCGTAACCGGCTCTCCATGAAACTTCTTATTTTCCTCGGCCTCTACCGCCAACAATTTCTGCTCGTGTTCTTTTTCCTTTGCTTCCTGTCTTTGCGCAATAAGTTGCTCTGCGTTTTCTTTCAAAGTAGAGACTAATGTGAATATCATAGCCATTCCCATATTCTCCTCAATTGTCTCGGCCAGTCCATCAAGGAGGATTTGTTTATCATTTGCGACACTGAAAAATGGATGAATAGGCGCATTAGGAGTTGGTAGTAAATCTAGAATAGGTGGTTCTTCGGGATATTCTTCTGGGTATTTGACTTGTAGAAGCATCGTCGGAGGTTCTGATTCATCGCCATCTTGGTTTGTCACGTCGAGTAGAATCGAAACTCGATATTCCGTCTCTGATATATCTGTGAAGAGTGTTAGGAGGGTTTGCTGCGGGGAGGACAAGAATCTGGAACCCGGCGTTGAAAATTGTCGCCAGAACAAACATACCATGAATTTCCTCTGGGAAAATACTGTCGAGGACCTCCCTCTCCTCAATTTGATCTTCTCTTCCCATCTTGTACAATCGCTTTACTATTTCCCTTTAAACAAAAGCCTTAGATATATTTCGTGGGGTGGTGGGTTGAAGTTATGCTACCCAAGATTAGCTTAGCGCCGATTTGAAAAAGTTTATCTTTTATCAGACAAAAAAAAGTTCCCCAAGTAAACCACGAGGCAGCCCATCCGTGGAATAAAATCAACAATTGTACCAAAATGGCTCCAGTAACAACATCGAAGACAATGGTGACAGGTATGAAGAGAAAGTCGGCACCTGCGAAAGATGTTCATGTGAAGGAAAATAAAAAAGCGAAAATTGATTCGGGGAAAAAGGGAAAGGACTCGAAATCTAAGGCTAAGCCTGTGAAGAAGGTCGAATCTGAGAGTGAAGAGGATTCGGAATCTGATGATGGAGGAGCTGCTTTGGACTCTGCTTCTGCGGATAGCGAGGATGGAGATGCGGAAATGAAAGACATTGAAGGCTTACATCCAGACAGAGTTAAGGCTGTTGCCGCAAACAGTGAGCTCTCTCCTAGCATTATGTTAAAGGGTTTTCATACTTACACACTACAGGTCAATCATCGAAAGAAGCACATGCAAAACAAAAGCAATTGGCAAATGAGAGAAAGGCTGCAAAACCATTAGCAGATCAATTGGCACGCACGAAGAAGATTTGGGAACGTTTACGCCGAAAGTCGCATGTTCCAAAGGAGGAGAGAAAAC
Source organism: Botrytis hyacinthi (assembly GCA_004786245.1). NCBI lineage: Eukaryota > Fungi > Ascomycota > Leotiomycetes > Helotiales > Sclerotiniaceae > Botrytis > Botrytis hyacinthi. The sequence goes on along the minus strand of PQXK01000225.1, from coordinate 34,971 downwards.
AATTAGTCGAGGAACTTTTCGAGCTCATCACTGGCAGAATAAAGGACTTTGTTCTTAAGCATGACAGTGTAAGAGTTGTCCAAACCGCAATCAAATATTCCAACCCAGAGCAAAAACGATTGATCGCAAAGGAGCTTGCGGGAACATACCGTCAATTAGCCGAGAGTAGATACGCCAAGTTCTTGATCGGAAAACTGTTGGTTCAGGGAGATGATGAAATTAGAGATCTTATTGTTCCTGAGTTTTATGGACATGTTCGTCGACTTATCAAGCACCCTGAAGCTGGATGGATTCTTGATGATATCTACCGTGGAGTCGCTACTAAGCAACAGAGAGCTATCATTCTTCGAGAATGGTATGGCGCTGAATTCGCCGTTATGGAGAGAGATACCTCTACATTCTTGACTGGAGAGCTCTCAGAGATTTTGGCTGCTGAACCTGGAAAGCGAGCACCTATCATGCGATATCTACAAGAAATGATCAACCATCTCTTACAGAAGAAAACCAACGGTTTCACTCTCCTTCACGATGCTATGTTGCAATACTTCCTCAATGCTAAGCCAGGTACCGAGGAGATCACCGACTTTATCGAGTTATTGAAGGGAGACGAGGAAGGCGATTTGATGAAGAACTTGGCATTCACTAAGTCTGGAGCAAGAGTCGTTTGTCTTGCTTTAGCATATGGAGGTGCCAAGGACCGTAAACACATCCTCAAGATGTATAAGGATACATTACAATTGATGGCAGGAGATCCAAATGGACACATCGTCATCCTCACCGCATACGAAGTTATTGATGATACCGTCTTGACTGCGAAGTCTATTTTCCCAGAATTGCTCAGTAAGGATGAAGAGAAGCAAGTCGAGAACATTGCATTCTCCGCTAACGATCTCAACGCCCGTACTACACTTCTTTACCTTTTCCAAGGTCGCTCAAAATCTCTATTCCCAGCAAGCCATAACTCCGATCTCGAAATCCTCGCTGAAGTTGACACGATCAAAACTACTACCTCCAAGAAAGATCCAGAAATTCGTCGCCAAGAATTAGTCAAGTCCCTCTCCCCCTACCTCCTAAAGGCTATCGCCTCTGCAGCTAGAGAACTCATTGCCACATCTTTCGGTTGTCAATTCGTAACTGAGGTTCTCTTCGGCGCCGAAGGTGATAAATCAGCAGCTCTTGAAGCACTCGCCGAAGCTGTATCCGGAGACCCAACATATATTCAACCTCCTGTCGAGGAAGGCGCAATGAGTACAGAACCTCCTTCCCATATCGCAAGCACACCTTTCGGTGGAAAGATGATTAAAGCTCTTATTGCAGGCGGTCGTTATGACCCAGCTACTAAGTCCGTTGTGCCAATTGTACCAGCATTGAACTTTGCGGATATCTTGTATCCCCATATTAAGGAATTTATTGTCGAATGGGCCACTGGATCTAGCTCTTTCGTGGTAGTTGCATTATTAGAATCCGAATCTTTTGGAAAGAAAGATGAAGTTAAGAAAGTTTTGATTAAGAACAAGAAGAAGTTGGAGAAAGCGGCAAAGGAAGAGACGGTGGAACAGAAGAGTAAGAGAGAGGAGATTGAGGCAAAGGAGAAGGACAAGAAGGCCAGTGGAAAGGGTGCTGCAAAGAAGGCAAAGGGCGGAAAGGAAAAGATGGTGGGTAATATGGGCTCGAGTTTGATCTTGAGCATGATCTGAGCACGTGATATGGAGATAAATGGATGAAATGGGGGAAGGGGATAGATATTTGAAGACAGATACCGATGTATAGAACGAGTGCATTGTAGGAGTCTCGGCGTTGTGTTAAAAAGTGATCCATAGTCTATAGATACCTGGATGCTTTACCTTAGTATCCAATGTACTCAATATAATGTTGCATAACAGAATACGTTCTTTTGATTGTTGAATTCAAGTCAGGTGGTGAGGTGAGAGTTGATGGAATATGGATGTTAATTTCGAGCTCCGTCCGGGGATTTCTTGAGCACGAGTACAAATGATGACGAATTGGAGATGTGAATGGAAAAGGACTCAAATGGTGATTTTGTATAAGAATAGCAGGGACCAATCTTATATGTATGCACTTTTAACTATCAAACAATCGTTCATCTAAGTTACGAGGGGACAATGAGGGATCAGAACTTTTGTCTTAAGTATTCGGAGGGGGGGAGGGGAGGGGGGGGCATGGGATCAGTTTTGTATGTAAACCGACTTTTGATTTACTCTATCTAATTCTATGTCTATCGAAAAATCCTCAAAGTATATCCAATACGTTGCAATACCCACTATGTACCCAGAGTAACTCCTTCTCGCATTGCATATCACTTCCCCATCTAATCTTAAGCCCCACGAAAAACACCCACCATTGTGCCCCCTCGCTTCTCACCCCTTAATCGCTACAGACGCCTTCAAACTCCCCACGACCGCAAAACAGATCAACGGACTAATGGCATAAGCCACCGTTATAAACTTCGCAATCGCCATCTTCTCCTCCTCGTCCGCACCACTCACATCCGCCAGCGCTGTGAGTTTTGTAGCCGGTGGTCCCGTCGGCATCAACATCAACACAAACCATAGTATGGGATCGTTATCCAACCATCCTGTATGGGAAGCAATGAGATAGATGACTCCGATGCTGATGATAGGCCATAAGATGAAGCGGATGAAACAGATGGTGAGGACGACAAGTGAGGGGACTTTTCCGCTGGATTCACCTTTCTTCATGCGTAAGAGGGAAGAGGAAAGTTTAGCGCCCACGACGACGAGTTGGAGGGCGGCGAATAGCTCCCCGATGTTTTTGAGGGAGGTAGTGAGCCAGGCTTTGAAGATCCCGCCGGATGAGGGGGAGGCGAAAAAGATGCGGTGGAGAGGGGGAGTGAGACCTAGGAGAGCACCGAGGAGAGCGCCCAGGAGGGGGGCGTTGATGAAACTATAGAGAGTTGATATCACGTTTCGAATTTTGAGAGGGACCCTCTTCCATTCTTGCTTTGACTTTTTGGCGGCAGTAGTTCTGCTTCGAGCAACGCTGCGTGGAAGAAGGGTGGATGTTTCGTTTGAGTATTCTTCTTCTTCTTCTGCGGTTCGTCCGGCGGAGTTGGTGGGATGCGCGTATTCCTCGTCGCTTTCAGTGGGACTGTGTGTATGGCTTGGTTTTGAGTCTTCGTCGGGTTTGTCGGGAGCTTCTTCGTCATCTAAAAGTCTAGGACCAAGGGCGAAGGTAAGACTGTTTCCTACCATGGAAGAGACGAGGAAATAGGATTTTGCGCGGCTGAGGGCTGCGGAGAGGGTGTCGGATTCGGACATGGTTAGGTTGGTGAGGATGCCGGCTGTGTCGAGAGCTTGGATCAAGAGGAGGGGGAGTGCGGTAGTGTTGTTGAAGCAAACTGCAATATTGTTAGAGGTTTGAGCTTGAGGGATAGGATAGGGGAGGGCAATGAGAGCTTACTGGCTGGTACACACCAAGCGGGAAATTTAAAAGCTCTTTTAAGGAGCATTCCCAATGCCATTGATGATAAAGTGTATATGAGAGCCCATACTTCACAATCGTTAGCTTTGTATATACACAGACAATTGGGCAAAACTCACTCAATACCGGTACATATCTATACGCAGTCTCCGATTTCAATTCCTCTCCAACATTTGTGATTAAAAGCGCTGGTAGAAACAACCTAACAGCCGTTTTCGAGATATCTTTTGTGGAAGACTCCTTCAACAAATTAAATCTCGATGCAATAACTCCATAACTTATTGTTAAAAGAACCGTCAATGAGGCTTGAAGGGCTCCTAGAAAGACAGGAAGAATTCCTTCGGTTGCAGAATCCGAACCTCCCATAGTGTTCCCGATGCTTCGGAATTGAACGAGAAAGTCAGGAAAGAAAGTAGATATTGAGGGAATTGCTACAAGATGTAAGAAACATTCAAACTATCTTACAATATATTACCTGTCGCTTCAATACGCGTTGAAACCCCACCGACGCGGCTCATATGTTTGTAAAATCTTGGTGCTAATGTTGTCTAATGTGCATAACGTCATATTGACAGGGGATACAAAGAAACGACCGGCCAACTAATTGGTAAGATTTGTGGAAAGGAGAAATTCCAATCTATGCAGGTCCTTATCAATTGATGAAAAGAATTGGAAACAAGCTTTCTGATATAGATCTTGGTAGATTGATCGGTCATTTTAATAGTGTGACAGGAGTGCTTGCTAGAATAGGAGATGTGTACCTCGCATACATAATAGTCATTTCGTCTCGCATCTCGTATTGCGTATAGAAACTAGAAGATTAGGATAGCCTTGGTATATGTAAGATCGGATTTCCCTCTAATATCTAGAGGAAGAACATCTAGGGATACACATGCAGTCGATAATTACCATCTGATTTATGGGATCTATGGAATGATAGTCGTTCATCGCCAAGGGCAAAGACATTAACCTGCGGAGAAAGAGAGTGGTGAGATCAGTAAAGTGGTCCGTGCGCGCATCTTTTGACCATCGTTTGCTTCACGTCGACGTCGCATGTAACCTCTCTCGAACATAGGGACTCCTTTAACTCTATGTATTTGAACATGTCACCAGATTGGTTACATTTAGATGGGTATCTCTGAACGAATGCTTGTGGTAGGCCTTCAAGCGAAGCTGCATCATGCATGACGTTGTCGAAAGTTCGGGTTCAACCAGAAATGGGCGAAGGTATACACGGATATATGATAGCTGGCAGCAGACCCCGCTCATATGAAGCTTTTATCTAACGAACAAAATGCCCTATTGAAGTTTGGAGCAGTAAAATAAGCTTGCATCTCAAGCAAGCAGAATACAAAGTCTGGAAAGCCGCTTGCAGAATCGGCAACAACAACTTGAGAGTCAAGCGATAGAGATCAAAACTCTTCAAACGGAGATCATAGACCTCAGAGCGCTCAAAGAGGCCGATACGAGCACGATCAAGCGTCACGACCAAAGTATCAAGAGTCCACCCGAATATCATTTCTTTCAGAGTCCTTCAAGTCCCAAAACATTAAAATAAATGATCAAGCGCGCGAGTTGGACAAGAAGTTAGCTTTACATCAATCCATCTCGATGGAAAACCAGGAGCGTGAATTGAACGAGAAGCTTGCTTTATACGAAGCGAACTTGCTTCAGAACGTCAAGAAGATTATTCTGGCGGAGTTAATAGGCTCAGAAACTCAACCTAGTGATGACATTGGCGGCAAGCATGAGCCTCGAATCGTACGTTCTCCCCAATATCTATGGATTTGATGCCCAAACTCGAGTCAAGTGGCGCACTCCATATTCAAGACTACTCTGGCCACATACTAATTCCTGGATGTCTCGACAGAAAGTGGAACGTCGAGTAGACTAGATACGACAAATGAGGACCTGAATTATGCACTGGTTTTGATGCAGCAAAGAACACGAATTCCATGTATCACACTACTGGACCAGGGTCAGAAATCAGGTGCAGCATATTAATCACTTCGCTGTCCGAAAAAGGCATAAAGTGCTTAGTGGTCTCAAATTCTAGTTACGCTAACGTCTTGTCTCTTTATAGGAAATGAGCTAACAACAATGGAGAAATATCTCTTGATATGCTCTTGGCTTTGGAGTCCAGATGGAAGCATTTGGTAGTAGGCAGTATAATCTGTTGGGAGAATCTTGCAGAAATATGGAAGAATAGGAGCTCAAGATGTATATAAAAGGCCCAACCTTTGCTTTGTCCTCTGATATTCTTTGTGAATATCATTGTCAGATTAATACTGCTATGTTAAATACTCCAAGAAATGATATTTTTTCTACGGCTTGCATGAATGAACAATGCTCTTCACTCAATAAATATCTATTCACTTCACTTTCTCACCACATTGAAGCTAATTCGGGAGTATTTCGAATTTAATACATGAATAAACCACCCAAGGGATAATTCCACAACCCAAATCAATCTCGATTCCACGGATCAGCAAAAATGTCTAAATCGCTAGAGCTTGAAGATGGCTTCGTATGTTTCAGTCTTGTCTCTTTCACGATCGCTTGGAATTTCACTGACAATTTTAATGAAGAAAAAGTCCTGCGCGGACTTCGATCAAAACGCTCTTGAATTAAACAAACAAATACGAGCAACACAAGAAGAGCTTCAGCAGCATAAGGAGAAGAATGACGGGCACATCGCAGAGCTAGAGGGGATTCAAGAGCGGCTGAAGGATATTACGAAGAAGCTACAGGAGGCGGGCGCTGAGCACAAAGATTGTTGTGGATTAGTTGGTCCTGGCAGTGGAGATGAAGATAGATATGGAAATGGAGATGGAGATGCAGATAGAAACAAGGACGGAAAGGTGGAAGGGTCGTGATCTAAGTAAGTACTAGGTTGATGTCTTGATTTTTGACCGTCAAGCTTCTGGTTGTTTCCACTCGTTACTGTGCGCTGGGTATAAAGAGAATTACTGATACTTCTTTCTCCAAGTCATGGAGTATAGTGTCGCCGGGTCACAGAATGGAGTGGACGTGATCAAGGTCTGGATACCGGGACCGAGGGAGAATACAGAGGGCAGACCTACTTTTTCGATGTGATTTTACGGGATATCTAGGGGAAAGAACTTCTGGAATTGAAGACGCCCATGAAAATTATAGAAAAAGTTATGATTAACCATATTCATGCTAGAACTACGGAGAGAAGCAAAATCACAAAGAGGTTGAATGCAGCGCTGATAGAGCTTTATGGGGCATGATTTAGATACAAGAATGTGAAGTAGGATTTTGTTGCATGACTCCAGTGGGTATTCAATGCTATCTCAACTGTCTCTATTTTCTGATGACAAACGGTGAATTCTAAATCATCTCATGAAAAAAAATTGCTATAATGATTAGGTCCGATCTTTGACAGTGAATCTATCTCAATCCGCTTCCCTACCATGGAGAGACTATTTATCACAGATCCATAAACACATAGGTAAATCCCTCTTGAACCCCAGTGTGGGAGATATTCACAACTTCGTGAAACTTCTACGCAAAAAAACTGTGATCCGGTACCAGCATCAAGAATGTCTTCAACAGCTCTCCAAAAGATGGTAGGTTAAAACATGAACTTTTTCGCTTCCTTTATACCAACAAGATACCTATAGAGAAACCAGCGCTCCAAGTGTGCCCAGTTACGCAACGAACTCGCCGTACTTCTTGCTCGGGTTCAACAAGATATCGAAACTCTTAAGTTGGACAAAATAAAAGCAGAGATGACGGGAACCTGCTGGCAACGACTTCAATATATCGCCCCTTTGAACGCATTGAAGAAAAGTCTCGGCAAGATGTAGAAGCAGGTAGAACATCTCAAGGAGATGGATATGCAATGTATCGCTCAATTGGAGGAAGTGGAAAAGGCTCTCTTGCAGTACGCTACTCTTGATCCTGAGGAGCAGAGCATTGGGGAGCCTTGATGATTTATGCTGAGATGTGTGTCAGTATCAATCTGATATGAGCATCTTGCATGGATCTTGAGGGCCATGGGTCACAACAATGATAATCGCGCTTGAGGAAAATGTTCTAGAGAATACCGAGCAAGAATTTACCATTCGATATAACTTTCAGTTTTCTTTTGAAGAATGATAATAAATATCAAGCACTTTCCCGTCTTTCATTCATATCAATCCCTAGATTCGTGCATATTTGCTCGTAACTTTGAAGTGAATCCATGGGATCCTTTGTTTAGCGAGCTATGCATTTTCCTCCAAGTCTCGAAGTTACCTGGATACTTCACCTTCTCAACTCAAGTCCAAGATCCTACCTTGGCCTTTACCAAACTTCTCAAATCAAGATACAACCCCTTATTAACGCAAACCATCACTAAAGCCTGAAAATGCCTTCTAGAATCGAGGAAAATAAATACGAAATCATGGATGTAAGTTGGCTCACACTGGAATCTCCTCCCACATCGATGTCAAGCCTTTTTAGCCATATATTTCCCAGATAATTATCAGAATCAACCATGCTGAAAATGGAATCAAAAAGAATACATTCCAAATCTAACAAATCATGGCCTCTGGTGTTGTTACTCAAGAAGACAATGCAGTCAGAACTTGCAGAAGATTGATCAAATTTTCGAGTGGTTAACTGGCTTGTTACAAGTACTACTTATCGCGGTGCTTGTGTGGAGAGGTAATAGGTGATCAAGAGAGAACCGATGCGGAAAGAAAGGCATACTTGCTTCATCAAGCTGCTTGGGCTTGCTTGCAAGGTAAGACATCTCATATTTTGTTCGACCTGCTCTGTCAGACTTCTCCGAGGAAGGAATATTCACAAATTTCGCTAACAAATTCATTTGGTAGAACCCATCTAAGTTTCACAGCGTGAATGTTCAACTCAAGGCGTTTGTTGCGGGAGAGAACATACAAAAAACGGGACATAATATGCGCTGAGCTTGTAATTACCTGGCTCTGGGATGACGGACTTGATCATCGAATAACTCCATGAGAATTCTGATTTATTACAAGTGATAAGTAATAAGATTTTTCAATCTTTTTTGAAAACAAATTCAATCATGGAAAGTGAACGCAAATGACTATATCTGCTCTCTCCAGCACATAACGTGACGTCAAACCTCCTACTTATGAATGGTATTCATACCCCACAATGTCTCGAAAGCCACACAATCTCATCGAACTCTTATTTTCCATATTTGACAGTAACTTCAACCTCCTACAATCCAATATTTACGTAAATTGTCTTCGATTTAATAGAATTCATTCCCATGCAACATGGCCGATCTCAGCACTACCAGGCTACATGATCAAGTTACGAGACTTGTAAGCTTCAGCTTTATACTCCCTTTCCTTCACATCACAACCAAACCTAACACACCTTTCTCAGAATCAAGCTGTTAGAGATCTTCAAGACTCATCAACCGAAAACCCCGATGGATCGTTAATCGAACTTATGAGACACATTGAAGAAATGGCGCACGAGATTGTTCGAAGAGTTGACGAGATAGAGAGAGAATTGGCTCTGATATCAGCAATCAGAGCTCTGGAGAACTTGCGCAATCTCGTCAGAGAAGCTGGGGAATGATGTGGTATTATTGATTGGAAGAATGTGAATTGACTCGAATGCCCCCACACTACGGTCGATCGTTACCCGCTCATTCTCCATTTAAAGCCTTTGCTTCTCTGACAAGATCCGTCTTTCCTTCTTAATATCTATATACCCGAATACGAATGCGAGTTTTTCTACAGCCAGAAATCATAAGCAACTTTAAAACAACAAATCTACTGCACATTTCGAAAATGGATCCTAACATTCATGAGCAAGAGCTTCAACTAGCAGAACAGGTAAGCTGTTATCGCTGTACTTTCAATTCTCTCATTCAGGACTAACAGTTGACCCCTTCCTACAGGATGAGGAATTTGAACGAAACGAGGAACGTCGAATATGGAGGGAAGAAACAGTCCGTCGTTGGCGCCAAAGAATGGCAATCGCGAGAGCAAGTTTGGCTCTTGAATTTTTGCGAAGTGTTGTTGAGGAGGCAATTTTGCAATATGATGGGATCTAGAGAAATGCTGGGAGGAATTGGAAGGCTGGGAAGTTGCTGAGGCTGCGAAACAAGATACGGCTTGGGAGTCTGGGCTAGGATCAAGATACTGGCGCTGGTTAGTTATCATCGTATGAAACAGTTTGCTTTTGACATGTCCTAATTTTATGTGCGGAACTGCATTTTTTTTCTTTCTGAGAATGCAGTTGTGATGAACATGTGCGTAGATGGGGTGGCAGATCACAGGCAAGTGGTAGGCAAGTGACAGGGGAGATGGGAATGGCGGGATGTAATTTGATATCGGGAGGGAAAAGAAAAGAAGAGTCCCTACGAAGATCTTTACTGTCACTTCAGGAAGGTTACAGGGGGCTTATGGGCTCCAACAGCCTGTAGCAGACATGCAACAAAAGAATTGTCAAATTACTAGCACGTGACAGATAGGTTCAAGAAACTTATCGAGTGAATATTTACTATCTATTGGAGCAACAAGAATATATAAATACCTCCGAGGTCTTCATCCTGTGTATATTTAATGTATTTGCATGATGGTTGGTTGTGACCTTTGAAGAAAAAAACTAGAGCCGGTCTGGGTCAGACGCGTACAGATCGCTCAAAGTACGCTACTGGGCGTCGGACATCTTGAGGAAGTAGTTCTAGGTTTTCTGAATAGATCTTGATTCTGTAATAACTGCACTCGGTTGATTCTGAACACAAGAGAAAGGGATGATGAATAAAGAAGAGACGAACGGAAAGAACACGGAAGGAGAGCCGCTCACATTCCACGCGAAAGATCTATGGAAGTATTAGAGAAGAGATAGAAGATTATGCTTGAGCTTATGGATAGCAGTTTGTGTTTATCTCAATTGCAATAGAATGCACCACTCTAAAATAACAATTTTTCATCTAGATTATCGTTTCCTAATGGAAATATTGAAAATGCCCTTCCTCAGACTCTCACGAGAAATTCAACCGGTGAAATCAATGCTTGGTTCTTAAACTGAGCTTCAGCATCTTCTTAAAGACAAATCTACATCAGCAATCTGTATTATCTTCCTTAGTCGCTAGTCTCCAGGCGCCAAGAATTCGCTTATTTTTAGGCCGTTAGACGGAGATTAGCTTGAATAGTACTTCAACCTCGAGCTAGGAGTGATATTTGAGGAACACATATGTTTGACCTAATAAGAAAGGGAAGATGAGGTAGATGTAGTGATTTATGAAGGGTTAGGGGGTCTGACTGTTGGGAGGAATCTCGTCTAGTGGAAATAGATGTAGCGAGGAGACTTGAAGTATTATATTGTGTTGATAGAAATATTCTACGGGCTTTTTACAGAGTTTCAGGATTGATGGGAAAGTTACAGTAATGTATTATGAGGAACCTTGGAACCACATACAATTGTATTGACCTTGCAGTCGTCAATCGTTCGAGTGAATTCTTGACTTCTATATGTTCCGGAGCTCACGACAAAAAGAGTTTCGTAAAGGTTCTCACACAAATTATAGATTATTGGAAACTTATATGATTTGGTCTATGATGTTTTTGAGATATTCTCTGCTTCCGTAATAAATTATTACATCGATTCCCGATGTTATGAAGGACTGGCATGTATAGCTTGGTGGCTCACCCTAACTCTCTCGCGATGATTCACTGTCCCCCGCACCTCGATGCACTCATATGACAGAGATCGTTCACTAGTTGATCAAGCGCTGGTAGCTCTAATGGGTAGATTCTATGGTAGAATGGGTAGATTTTATAGTAAATAGCAGGCAATATCTTTTTTGTAGATAGAATGTTATAAATGAATAGTAGAATCTATTTATTTCAAAATATGATGAGATTTTGATAATAATAGAATCTAGTCTTCTAAGGCTAGATTCTATTCAATTGAGGATAGAATCTAGTGTATAATCTAAGGGGCATGAGAGCAATTAAATCGCTTTTGGGGGGCATGAGAGTAATTTACCGTATATTTATATATGCTTCAATTTCTCTGATAATCAGAGATCGTTGCATGCAACAACTGACTCAACAACTGACTCAACAACCAAGTCGAGTATTCACACCCTCGACATATTGGATTGAGATCGTCACTCAGAATCGGCCCTTCAGTACCTCTCTACCTTCGCAGAAACACCACGTAGATTCTAATCTACAGCCGCAAACCGCAAAATGGCACCATCTAAGTCATCTGAGGCATCGGCAATTTCAAGTATTGGAAAGCTCACTCTCGTAAGTAGATTCGGGCACTCCCCCATCAATATACTTGTACAGTTACTTGGATTCTAATTTGTATCGTCTCATTAGGACGAAGTACTTGAGTTCCTACCAGTGGCAAAGAGAAAGACTCAGGAATATATCGATATACTTGCAAAATCCACCGCAAGTGCTCTTCGCGAAGAAGAATATGCTCGCTCTACAATCGCATCGTATGAGTTCTTCTCTGCAGAACGCCAAAGACAACATAAACACCTTTTAGACTACTTGGTGAGATTACTCGATAAAATGATTGCTTTTCGGGTGAAGGCTGAAAGGGATATGCATGGGCTCATAGAAGAGTCTATTAGCATGGAAAAGGCGTGTATGAAGCAAATTGAGGATTTGATGGAGAAGGAAGAGACTACAAGGAATATTTGAGAGTACCTCTCTAGTACAAAGAAGTGAATATCCATCATTTTCTGCATCCCATTAATTTTTCAAAAGTCAATATAATCTTCAAAATCTTCAGCGCATACTGTTTTTAGTGAATCTTGAACTTTTGACCTTTTGCTAAATGATCTCTTACTCGGTACTGATTTTAAAAGACTTACATCAAGATCTTGGTATCTGTAAACCTCTTGAATTCTCAACCCAAAATCCCATCTTCGAACTTCATCTCGCAAACATGGAAGGAATAACTAGTGCCAATCTAGTCGCAGAGCTCAGCACATTAGACCTCGTGAGTAAATACAGGCGCTGGTCTCTCCAGCGACCGCACCTCCGCTTCGTCTGTACAATACCTTACTAACCTGCCCTTGCAGGCCCAAACATTTCACGTAATACTAATGTTACAAGCACAAATCGCTACAGTCGCCTTGGATCTCGTTGATGTCAGAAAAATCACTTGTGATCATGAAGAGCAGGGTCAATTGTGCGTTGAATACTATCAGCGAGCTTCTCACAAAAAGAGGCAGATATTGGAGCAAGGCCTTCGTAAATGGTTGGCAAACAACGAACGAGTATTGGTGGAGTTCAAGCAACGTCAAAAGGTTCTCGAGACGGAATTCATGAGCTCTCCCGCCATTCTTGAGATGGTAATAAAGCATTTGAAGGGTTTGCTGGACAAAGAGGTGACCGAACAAGACGAGTGAGGGTATGTTGTGTGAAACCATTTTCATTCCGGTTATAGGTTGATTTGTTTTCACTTCTAGAATCAGATACTAATTATTATTTCTTTCAAACAGAACGAATAGATCCGAGTATCTCAAGTGCGGGTTAGTGATTCATTTTGCGGGTGGAGATCATCGTCATTACACTGCAGAGGGGAGGTCAACGTTAACGACTACACATTGCCCCTTCAAAAACCAAGAACTATGTTAGACTTCTTTGAATGCAGACCAATAATCTCATAAATTTTAGCTTCGCTATTGAAAGTGAACCAAATTGCCTCCATTTACGTATCTCAGCTTGCACCCACTTAAAGTCACTCTTTCTCCGTCTCCTTCTCACAACATCCCCAACCTTGAAATTCTCCGACGTCCAAGCAGACGATACTTTCCAAAGCATTCAACCTGACCAATAAGACCATCTCGTATCAAAGTCTCAGCTTGGTATTATCTCCGAATTTCAACATGATTCCCAAACGAACTGCCTCCGAAATGATGGGAAGCTCTGGAAAGGCCGAGGGTGGTCCACTCAAGAGAGTGAGTAATCTATGATCAAGTTTTCTAACATTCACATATTCCATAGATCTATTTACTTACTCTCTATTAAGATGAGAGAGATACTCAAAAAGAATGCAGATAAAGTCACTTGCAGCAATAATGAATTTGGGCCCTTGATTCGCCACAATAGTATAATCATCGCACGTCATGAGAGGGATATCAGAATTTGGAAACGATACATCAAGAATGCTCAGAAAGCTGCAGGAGAACTTGAGCAAACAAATAAAGAGTACAAAGAAGACATCGAGAAGAATAGACAGGAAATTGTGGAGTTGAAACAGGAAGTGGAAGTGATTCTGGCAATTTAAAAGCAAGGAGAGGCTCGTGAAGAGGAGTTGCAGAGAGCCGTGCACAAAGACATGTCGGAATTTCTGGAAGGGAAGTTGGAGAAGGCGGGTTTTTCGCTAGAGAAGGAGGGCGAGGAAGATCAGGGTGAGAAGATTGCGGGCGATGGAGAGAAGAAGATGATCAAAAATGAGATCTAAGGCTATAATATGCAATGTAAGTTACTGTTCCTCCAAATTTATGAAGTATCGGGTTCACATGTTATCAAGACTAATCACTTTCTGCTTCGAGGTATCCAGCTTTGAAGTGGAAGACGGTTTGTCTGGAAACGGGGTGGGAAAAGTTTGCGGCTATTAGAGCGATATATACAGCAATGAAGCTCTCATTTTACCAGAGTTTATTCAATGATAACAGAAGTCCTCATTATTATTCACTTCAATCTTCACAAGTAATATATTTATTAGCGTGTTTTGCTTGATTAAATTTTCTTCAGTGATTCACTTAGGGCTCGTTCGGATTGATTCTATTTTTATTTAATGAAATCTCTAATAATAATAAAATAGCAAGAATAATTGAAATATTGAAGCTAATATATGTTGGGTATATTTAATTAAGGCTAATATATTTGAAGTAATATTAGGATATGCAAAATTGAGTTGAAGATGAAGGAGATATCGCTTTTTCTTAAATATATTTGCTTTATAATATCTCAGAAGCTGTTATTAATTAGCTGGTCTAATTTACATATCGCTTTATTTGAGACTCATCACCTCTTCAACGTTACAAATATTAGAACTTTAGAAATCTCCATCTCCAAGCACAAATTTGAGCACTTAAAAGATTGAAGAATGTCTCGTAAACGAACCGCTCTTCAAGCAGTCTGCGAGACTGAACTACATGATCCTTTCCAGGAGGTCAGTAAAGCCAAACCTTCTCATCATCGTCACATCCTTATTCCGCGGCAACTAACTCTATATTACTTACTTAGGTCAAACAAGCGCTCAAAAAATGTCAACAGGCCATCACCACAAGATCCTGGAATGTGTATTCATCGCAAGAAGACGTCGATTGGGAAAAACATGAAATCGAAGAGGACGAGGCGGAACTCCGAATATACGAAATGAACATCCAAAGATTCAAATCTGAGATGCAGAGAAAGCGACAAGAACTCATATTGTTGGATCACAAAACTCGTATGTCCAGAGATGAACTTGAAGGATTCGAGAAAGAGGAGAAATCACTAAGAGTGGCCCAAGACCGAGGAGAGTAATTTTTGAAGACGCTTTTGAAAGCTGGAAGGGACGATTTGGAAGAGGTGATCAAGGAGGCATTGAGTGAGGCAAAGTCGTTACCTAGGAAAAGGGTGAAGGTGGAAAGCAAGGAGACTGAGGACAATTTCTGATGGTGCAAGTCTTGATTTCCCTTCCCAATGCACTATTTACCCTGCTTTCACGACTTGGTGCTGATACTATCTCCTTCACAGATCTCCAATCAGAAATTAGAGCCAGAACCCATGTGGGGGAACGGGGGGTGCGGTACATGGGGGGGATGTTACATCTATCAGCTAGACTTGACTTGACTTCAATGGAAATCAACACTTCAAATTTAGAAAGTGAACTTTACTGTCCAGGTCCTCTTTGCTTTTTCGTGATATTCACTAGATCTCTCCAACACCCATTAAAATTTCCCCAGTCTTCCTCAGAATTCCGCGATCTCCATTCTTGTCAGACACCCTCAACTTCCAAATAAAACTCCATATCTTCCAACTAACAAATTTGCCACCGAAAACAAGCGCTTCCGAGATGAGTGGTAGCCCTGGAAAGAAAAAAGATGGTGCTACAAGAAGGTAGGTTATTCAATATTCAAACCCCTTTCTCGATACAGTGCCAAATTCTATATCAACACGGAGAGCAGCTGATGAGTTCTTTTCTCCAGATCAAAGCATTAATCAAGGAAAATCAAAGCTCAATCCGCCAAAATGAGCGAGAACTCCATTCATTCTCGATGGTTCTCCAAGATAACAATGAGGATATTCGAATTTATGAAGAACGGATCCGAAAGCTAAGACAAGAAAATGTTGACTACGAAGAAAGAATTCGAGATTACGAGGAATACAATAAGGATTGCAAGTAAAGGGCGGCAAAGCTTTAAGATATTCAAAAGCAAATGAAAGACTTTGAGCAGGAGTTGAACAATAAATTGAGGACTGAAGTAGAGAAAGCGGGATTGCTTTCGGATTTGGAGGAAGTTGAGGAGGAAGGAGAAACTGAGAATGATGGTGAACCAATTTAGCTTTGAGCTAGGTGTTATGCTTTCCAGTGTAAGCTGCTGCTCTCAAGCTTTGATTTTTATGATTATTTTGATCTTAAATTCTCGTCCCTCATGAGCCAATACTAAAATTTCCGCGCCATCAGCCCGCAGACATCGAAGACAGCGCTTGTGAGCTGGATAAAAGATACATTGATCATCGCAAACAAGGAAAATAAACACGCGAACGGTCGCAGCAATGAATGTGACGATAGATTTTATATCGAATAATAACGAAGAATGAAATATATCTGCGTAAACATTTTCTTGCTCCCACATTTATGCAGTGATGGCAACTTCCTTTCCAAGCTATCATCATTCATTTGTATAGCGGCGTGGAGTTACTATAATATATATTCCGAATACGCGAAAAGCCTTCACAAAAGCGTTTCTAACGATGTGGGCTGCCTATGGTTCTCACTCTTCGGCCAGCGTCAATTAGTCTGAACGCCTGACCCCATCATCAAGAGTCTCTTAATCAGGGGATGATGCGGTTACAACTACCTTTTTGTTTTGTTCTTCAAGGATGTTCATTCATCTTTTGGTGGTGATTGTGATTTTTTTGAATGAGCGGGTGGAGTCTGATAGTGATTGGCTTAGGAGTATATCTTCACTTCATACATACTCATTCACTGCCCTTGCTCAGATGGTATTTCACAAAATGTGGGTCAATAGCTGGGAATAACATTGAGAAGTCATGTACTGCGTTGTCCATTTTGGACACCCAGACCCAAAAAGTATTCAGACAAGAAAACTTTGAAAAAGGAATAATCACTTCCATGCCACAACTCATATCTCTAACATGAGAACATTTACTGATCATGACTTCAATGTTTTCTTACTTCCTTACTTCTTATTCTCCTTGAGTTCTTCCTCGGCCTTGATTTCATGCGCCTCCAACATCAAAAGCTTTTCTGATCCCAAACACTTTAAGAGTTTGAAAGCTGTGCACCTCAAATTACAAGTTGAAACTCGAACTCCCAAGCTACAACCATGAAGCCCAAGAACAACCAAGTGGCATGCAAAAATGCCGGACAGATGGTAAGCTCAACCCGATTATGCAACTCGCGCTTTGCGCTTTACACTCTTCCTCTTCATTACTTGCAACAAAAACCCGCATTTGACTAACATACCACCGTGCAGTCCGGCTCCCAAGTCCTCAAGGCCGTCGCACAACAGTCCGCACAATCAACAAACACAATTGCGCAGACTCAACATGCCATCCGCGAACACCAGAAGCAAATCGAAGACTTCCAGATAAAGATCCAAAAACACGTACAACAAGTAGCAGCATTAAGAAAAGAGGAGCAAGCCTTACTAAAGGAACAAACACTCTTCGAGGTTGAAAAGATACAGCACGAGCTTTGTGATGGCGATAAGGGAAATAAGCAACGGAAAGTTGAGGAAGAAAAACACAAGAATATGATGGCGAAGCAGACACTGGCGCACGAAATTTTGTACGAAGGAGAGTTCTGAAATAAGCTGTACGGCATCGAGGGGCAATTGTCTTATGATCTCCTTATTTCTCGTGACATGCAGAAACAATATTATGCACAAACTTTGACATGTCATTTTGACTTATCACTGACCTCTGTATTCTGCACCTAGACAACGAGAACTGGGAATCAAAGTCAATATTTTGGCAGGATGAGAAGAAATGCTATGAATTGATATGGCTCTCATATTAAATCCTCTGCTATTGAATATTTAGAACTGGAGTATTGGTTAGACGGGAGGAACGGCGGATAAATATTAGACTATTTGAACATTTAAGGTCAGCGGTTCTATGATTCATCCCGCGAAGCACCATCAATTTCATTGAAGGCAGTATAAATAGACCTCCTAGTCGAACGAAGATGAAGAATGTTAGGTAGAGAATACATATTGCTCTTGACTTCAATCTCTATGATGTTGAATGGATGAAGTGACTTGTTCATCAAGCGACTGCCAGTCAAGACATTAGCATTCCAATTTCCTTTTTGGCATTCTTTCAAGGCCTGCTGAGTTTGACTACGATTTTGTTCGGGTTACAATGGGGGATAAAAAATTCCGATGTGGTGACTAGCATGTAGAGAAAGGTTCTTTCACGTGATATATGCGTGACTTTTTAAGTAAGCTACCCACTGCATGCGAAAGTGTGACTAGCGTCGACGTCAAATGCTTCTCGGCCAATCTTTGAAGTTGTCGTCCTTGTTCCATAGCGATATCCTTCCCACGCGAATGTAAATCGAGTGAAATTTTTTGACTTATCAAGATATGTTTTTACCAGCTATGCATGGCCATACAACCTTGTCATCTATGACGAACCTTTAACGTGGACGATATAACCCATTTCAATTGGAACCAACAAATCCTATTCATTGTCAAGAATTCTGTACCTGAGCAAGCGAAAGAAAGGAGAAAATGCCGATCTTTCGGACAAAGTTGCCGTTTTGGAATGCTCAACTCGCTCCAATTGACCAATCGCGGGTATCGTTACGGTTCTTCTGCTCGCCTGCATTAGAAATACCTGAGCAAGACCTTTGCCACACGCCGACCAAGAAATGCAATTTGAGGACCTTTTCCCATAATTCAACATAATATTGCATGTTTGCCACATGGTTGAGTTTTGAATTCGGATCTTCCCTTGCTTGACAGCAGGCATGGTTTTCCTTCTGACAAAACCGGTTGTCTATCTGCATACCAAATATAGCCTTGATATAACATCATTGAAGCTCCGCCTAGCCAGGTCTTCAATACTTGTTATGGTATGATATGCTATGCCGATACAGGAAGCTTGCTCATTATCATACGATTATATTGCAAGATGGATCGAAATTGAGTTGTGAGGCATCATCATTCGTCAATCGCCCACGAGGCTATAGCTGCCTCGAACTTCGTCGTTCAGATGCACGTCGTGTAATAATATAAAATTGGCCGATTGACACTTCAATCCCAACGATATATCACGATGATCGCGCCAAGCGTGGAGATACGGGGCTAGCCGATCCCTGAAGCTTAGCTGCTGTAGTATCATAAATTCTCCACAACGGCTACGTCCCGTCTTCGAGCTGAACGAACTCATGTGCACGGTGCACATTATATTATATAAAAAAAAAGAGAATCCCAGAAAACACACATATCTATGTATGATATGATAGTTACAGATATGCTTGAAATAAAGTAAAACTGTATCGTCCGATCAATCATATGCTTTGGAAGGATAATTTCCTACTTGAAATACAAATATTGATTGTTTGATTAACAATCGAATTTTTAAGGAGCGTTTGATTTTTGTCTGCACATGATACTATTCAGCCCGAGCCATATTAACCAATATATCATGCGCAAGTCGCTGATCTTTGGGTTCTAAAGCCACCCTCTATCCTTGGAAAGCTGAATCCGGCATTCCGAAAAGTGGCTCATACTTGGTGATATTATATGTCAGGAACCGATGGTAGTCCATGGGATTGGTCTTCGGCAATGACTATCCAAGTCTATATTCATCTTCACAGAATCGGGTTATCCAATGATCACCATGTGAATTCCCTGGATTTTATTGCTTTTTCTATTCTTATCAATATCACTTCCAACGATAGGATAGAGCATGGTATATGTTATCGTCACCTTGTGCTAAATATCAAGAAAATTCATAAACTGACATCATGTATCTGACCTAAGGCATAGCTTAGCTACGTTGGCCACCAGCAGAGTAACGGGAATGAGCTCAGAAAATCTATAAAGTGCAAGAAGTTTCCTCTTCACAATAATTATCAGTTCATTCTCAGTATCATCATCACAATAAACTTCAAGACAATAACTTTTGCTTTCACCAAATCTATCTATCACACAAAATCCTTCTTCAATATGTATTTCTCAAGAATCAGCATCGTAGTCAGCATGACTGCCTTATTCGCATCTGCTTTTGCAATTCCTGCAACCCTTGTATCTCGACAAGATGCTATCTGCAGCAGCGGTAGTCCCCAATGCTGCGATGTTGATGTCCTTGGTGTAGCTGATCTAGACTGCGAGGCTCGTATGTACTCTCCTCCCACAGTCGGAGCAAATCACTAACTCAATGCCAACAGCACCGGATGCATACACCGATATAGCATCTTTTAACGAACTCTGCGCCAGTTTAGGAAAAATCAACATGTGCTGCGATCTTCCTATCGTGAGTTGTCCTGCTTTTCTATCTGGGTACGGATACTGATTACTCGAACAGTTGGGACAAGGTATTATTTGCACTTCTCCAGATAATTCATAGAGGATTCACGAGACTCTATACCTGCGTCTAACCCAGATGTCGAGAATCTTTGGGTTTGACAGATCAGAAAGACTCTCGACCCTGAGATTGAATTGCGCCTGAATATTCATATATCACGGTTTGGATGATGGAGTTGTGGAGATGGATGTTGATTGTTGATTTTTATTTTGGTTCTTGATTTTATTTCGACCCTTTTTAAACACACAATATACAATGTTTTCGAATCACGCGAACGAAGTTAGTATGAGATAGAAAGGAGTACCAGATTAGCAACCTGCAAATACAATTTGTTGTTTCTCATACACAGAACGGGCAGTCCAGACTGTTCCAACATTCAAAGTCAAGATGTGACCTTCATGAAGCAGCATTTGATCACTATATGTAAATTAAAGTGTGTACAATAGTGATAGCGGAGGATAGTTTACAGTGCGGCTCAATATGCTATATATGATAATATTTAACATTATTTTGATACATCGATTTAAAATCGAGAATGACGTAGTGTCTTACGATTTTGGGACGAGTGTATATTGCCCAGGCGGTTTCTATAACTTCCCATCTTTCTTTACCTTCTTAATGAATCGATTCCATCTCTAGTTCGCTTACTGCCATCTTTCCTTTCTGGCGATCTAGCAGGTCGTTTCGCCGCTGAGTTACTAGTAGCGGTCTTAGGAGGGTCATTTTGTCGTTCTCTCCGATCATGATCTCGTCTACTACGTAGATGCTCATTGTGATCATCTACACTAGATGAAGGACTTGGTCGAATTGCAAGAGATGTACCTCTCCGTGATTCGGACCCGTTGGATCTAGACGGCGAACGATGTGGCTGCTTTGGGGCTGGATTATCTATGTGGCTCCATCCTCTCGGTTTTCCCTTTTCTCGTGGTGGGTTTGCAGCTTGTGATGGAGTTACTTGATTTGGGCCTCGGTCATCTCGGGTATCGGTTCGTAGTGATGTTTCTCGACCACTAGATGGTTTTGTCCTACTACTTGATGCTTGTGCCTTGTCCCTCGACAATGGTGTTTTATCATCCGATGGCTTCTTCTTGTCATTCTGTGTCTTAGTCGTGTTTTTGCTTGTCTTAGGAGTATGTTTCTTCTTTAATTTCAATGGAAATTCCCCACAGCCAGGTCTGGTCTTCTTCCAGACTTGTAGCCCTAATTCGTGTAAGTTAGCTGGATCATTCGCACATCCGGGCATGTAATTCTCCACCAGATCTTCAATATAAGCACCGGGATTTTTATCTGAGAGCTTGCAAAGAAATCCGTGGAATTCCCGATCTCCCAAATCTATCATGTATTTTCCCGGTGGTCCTGATCTTAAATTTATATCTTGAATTTCTCGCCTTTCCTTCTTGTTCATAAGACTCTCTCCTTTGAGATATAAGCTATCTACATCATCTCTTCGAAAACCGTGGCGACGCAGAAAGATTTCGTTTTCTGCCTCTTTATCGTAGCGAGAAGTCTTTTCTGTCCGATAAGCGTAATATGCTAGGGCAAAATTATAGTTGACATCGTCATCCTTGCCATCTTCATCTTCCCAAACGATTGTCTTGAGCCCCTCAGCTCGGGAGATTTCTTTCTCTGGTTTGTCCCACACACTAATTTTGTCTTTATTCACCTGTTGATCGGATTCTGGCGTTGCCTTCTCTCTATGCAAAGAGCTCCACTTCTGTATGAGCATGGAGTCATTTACACCTAAGTCTTTGAAGTGGAACTCATCTTTGAAGTGAGGCTCTATCGCCATTCCCCAGTTTCCTTTGAACTTAGAATTTAATTCGTACTTCGCAATTGCATCAAGATATTTGAGATTTCTCTCATTCCACCAGATTTTTAATCCGGATGGGAGAGGATTGCCTTCACTGTAGTCTGGTTGCGCTATCTTCTTGTTCTTAATATCCTTCTCCATATGATTGACCACTCTAACGACGATATGCATGCCGATATTGTTTATTTTATATTTCAGAAAGTATTTGTAAATATACTTATCATCGATCATCGGTGGTCCGTTCTTCCTCTCGAGCCACGTGCCATAGATGTACTTTGAAGCACGACCGTCGACCGTATTTAATGCATATCCACCTTCTGGATATTTTGGAACTTCGTAATGCCTTTTAGAAATTCCTTGAGGCTGAGACATTGTGTGGTAATTTCGAGGGTTTTTACCGAAATAGATTGTTTACTATGAGGCAAAAATTTGGCTCGTTTTTGCCCTCTCCAGTTTAATCCGATGTATTCTTACGATTTTAACGATGCTCAGATGTAATGGTTGTTGTGTGATTCATCAATTAGTTGGGAGAGTGTTCCTACTTATACACGAAACAAAATTTCGAAATCAGGTGCGCCGACCTGATAAAGGTTTAGGCATCCGTTCACAAGCAGGTCTGACCTGGTTTCCATAGTTGAACGATTCGAATTGTCAATCTATTGCGAATTTTCAATCAAATCTACCTAAATTATAAAAACTAATCGACTAACACTTCAACCACGGACCCAAATATTGGCATGCCTGAGCTGCCAAAAAAGATACCCACTTCAGCTTATGTGAACTTCTTAGATCCTTTGCGTTAAAAATATATCTTCGTACGTAAGACTACTTTTCCACGAAGACCTCTTCCAGACAGAGAAACTCCACCAGCTAAAGCGACAAATCTGCTTTGGAACGCACCAAATGTTTAAAAATTTTGCACAACAAGAATGACTTGCCTCAATTTGAAGCCTAGCGTTCATAAACCGAAGTATATCAGAGCAGCATGAAATGATCCCTAACAATGTATCAGAACCAATCAAATTCCAGAAGATCTCAATCAACCCATAAGAATTCCAACAAAATTTCTCTTATCGCAAGGCAGCAGCCAACACTAACATCAACAACAACATATATCGACGTTCTCAAATATTCGCACGAGGTCTAGAGTAGGCTACGAAAGTGGAGCCGCGGCCTCGCTACCTAATTCCAAACGGTACTTCAAAAGCAGTATCCGCACCACCAATATAGATTTTCGAAAATTATAAGCGACGATATTCAATGATGTAACTACTTAATCACAGGAACATTAAATCTATAAAATCCATCCCGGTTGAGAAATGACCTCGGCTCAGCACCCCAAGAGCAGGTGTGTAGCAAAGTTTAACTACTACATCTCATCAAGTCTCGTGTTGATATGTTGCTTTGCAATTCAATACAATTACTACCCTTCATTCTGAGTTCATGGGACGCCACTTCCAATCACTGTTTTGGTTTGGTTTGCTGTTGTATCGTTCGTCTTACGGCTGTGGTCATCTGAGAAAGACCGAGAGTCTGTGGAATGTAGCTGACTGGGAAAGTGAGGATAGTTGGCTTCTGGCGTGCACAAAAAAGGTGGGAAAACAGGAAACGCAAGCAACAATAATTCCGATATTCATTTCGACGATTCTGTGAAGAATCAATATCATTATTAAAGAACAGATAGCGTGTATTTGTGGAGGTATAGCTTACGTGACTTCGGCATTGATTGCTTGATTCCATAGTATATCCAGATTTTTGTATTGAAGAGAATATTCGATTACACGTGCTAAGCTTGCCGTGCAAGCACTGATGTTCGGTTAGATTGAGCACTAGCGCAATTAGACGATGTAAAAAGAGACACTCACGCGATGCCACCAGCAAAGACGGCAGCCAAACCAAGCTTATGTTTCAAGCGCAACTGGAGTCGTAAAATGAGAGAAAATGGCAACACAAGAACATAAACGTCTGTGACAAAGTTTACGACTGAGATTAACATAACAATATGGTGACTGTAGTTGAGGCAGGGTTTAAGTCTTCTCGCATTAAGTTCATTGCACTTGATAAGGGGCGTGATAGAAACACCGATTAATGCAGCATATAACAGGGATTGGAAGCAAATTCCGGCGTAAGCGATGATTTTAAAGGCAGGGTTGACGTTGAATATACGAAAATATAGCAGCAAGATCGACAGTTTGGCAAAGAATAGCGTAAATGGATAAGTGATACAGTTTGAAAAGAACGTCTACACTCTTGATTAGTACATTCGATTATACGTTATTGGAATGAGAAACAAACGTGTGTATTGCGAGTCTCGACTATCCACGATGCAGGAATATCCCAAATATGTCGACCGAAGTGTGTACCTATGGCACACACCAACCAAAATTTTAGAGATTCTTGGAATCCAATTATTACACTAATTCAAGATATACATGCCGCACTCCTCTTCCTCGTAAAATTTTTGTCCCATGGAAGTCATTTATTGGTATAAGTCCCCATTAGATGGCAAATATTCCTCATGTCGTTTCATCTTCCCACGAGGTTCATCTAACCTTTTTTCGAGTAGAATTCGTAAGAACAGCAATAACGAATAATTACTTACCAAGAAGACAAATAGTGTATGTTCGTATGCCGATTAATATCGTTAGTACCACGCATACCCGCCGCAACCCCGCCGCAGCAGAGCGGCGTGCTAAGCTGCGCTGTTATGGCGGGCTCTTCGAGTCAGAAAAAACATGCCCGTCTGTGGCACAGGCCACCATCACCAAAGGCGGAAGTACTAGAGTGCCAATCCTCCATTGGTTGGTGTGGAGCAGGAATTCAAAACTTGTGCTCCACCAAACTCTCTCCAACACCAAACCAACTTCCTTCCAACACATAGGTAGATTAAAATCTTGACAGATACCAACAAAGCATAGATTCGACTTCCTTCTGTTCCCATCCATTTCTACTCACATCAAGCTTGAAACCTTCAATGTACTATGTCAACTACCGGCACTCCTTCTTTGAGCCCTGTGCTAATCACAGGCGGTGGTGGGTTTATCGGCTTTCACCTCGTTAATTATATTCTTGAATCCGAACCGACTTGCGAGATCTATGTTTTGGACATCAATACCACCAGAAATCGAGTTACCAATGTGACCTATCATACCTGTGATATCACTGGTCTTCCTGGTGTTGAGTCAGTGATGCTTCAGGCACAGCCGCGTACTATCTTCCATGGTGCTTCAGCCTTCGGTATTCCAAGAAGTCAATGTCAACGGCGCCCAAAATTTGATTTCCGCAGCTTTCAAAGTAGGAACGGTTCAGGCATTTGTTAATACCTCTACATCATCGGTCATCCACGACAATATCAGCGATCTAATTGATGCCGACGAGAATCTTCCAGTCCTCCAATATCCAGCACAAAAGCGTGTTTACACTCTTACCAAAGCGGTCGCTGAAGCCGATATTCTTGCTGCTAACCGAAAATATGGCAGCTCCTCAATGCTGACTGTACCTTTACGTCCTGCCACCGCTTTCGGTGAGCGAGATACGATATGTATAGGCAAGATCATCGATGTCTGCCGACAAGGAAAAGAGAAATTTCAGATCAGTGCCGGTAAAAATGAATACGACTTCATCTACGTCGGAAACTTGGCTGAAGCACATAATCTAGCAGCTCAAGCTCTTTTGCACGCCTGTGGAAAACCGGTACCACCGCTCGAAGCTCTTGTTGATGGTCAAACATTCAATATAACCAAGGATGATCGAATATTGTTTTGGGAGTTCCAGAGACGTATCTCTGCGGTGATTGGATTTCTAATCAAGGACGAAGACATTAAGATCATTCCTAAATGGCTTGCGCTGCTTATGGCGGTTCTTGTGGAGTACATTATTTGGATACGAAGTTCCGATACCCGGCAGCCAAGCGTTACTAGGAAATCGGTACGTCTGACAACGATGATTCGCACCCTAAACGGCGAGAAAGCAAAGAGAGTTCTTGGTTATACTCCAAAGGTGAGTATTCTTGTGGGTATAGAGAGAGGAGAGGTGGGAAGTGGTTTGTGGAAGAGGCAAAGCAAGCAGAAGCTGGGAAAATGGTCAACTGAGGGTTGGCTTTCAAGGAAGGGGAAAGGATGTCAATTGAGGGGAACTTTTGTATTACATCTCATTGAAATAATCCGCTAGGTTTCTTTTTTGCATGCTCTCTGTCGATTACATCTAGGTTTCCGTAACGTAATATCAGATATCAGCCTTAGAAAGTGATGGTTACCACAGTTATCTAGCTGGATTGATGTCATTCTCCTTTTTTCGCAAATCTCTACATGATTGCGATTCCTCGGCCATTCTAAAGATATTCACAATGGCAAGAGCTAGTGGAGATGATTTCGGCCAATGAAGAAAACATTGATTCATTACCTCTACTCGACAGCTTCTTGAAAGAATATTCGCGCCTCCACCCATCAGACTCTAATTCAGTCCGCAGAAAAGTTCATCAGCCTTTCACTTTCTCGGACCGAACATTTCTGCTTCCAGGAGGCGTGGCTTGCATACCTCTCGGGCTTGGAGAAACAATTCTATGCTTATATTAACATGGGGAAAAACCAGTGATACCTAGCTAACTGTGTCACCAGCCAGAGTAGATACTATGCTGCCCAAGTCCTGAAGCTGTTCCTAAAATATGTTCTTCTCAACTTCGATACCAAGATAGTCGTACAGCCTAGAGAATTACGCGTAATTTTTATTTTCGATCGTCTGTCATTCCTAGGGCAGGATCAAGCCTGTGTTTTCGGAAACAGAAAGAAAGATGAATTGATATTTCTGTGACAGTCGAGACCCTTATGTGTTAGATCATGTGCCATTGGATCACATATATATACTTATCTAGTATCTAAGGAGAGAAGTTCTCTCTTCTCTTCTTAGTTGAAGATTCCAAAGATGCTTTGCAGTCTGTCCGTGAGTGTCTCGCATTACTGGGATATTATCCATAGTCCTATTTCTCGGAGACTTCCTTTTTCGAAAATTGTTGTGTGAGTAGTAGTAGTAGTATGTTTTGGGTAATCTGTCGATAACTTCGTTCCAAATTATGTCATACACTTCCATATTCTAAATACTTACGCATTCTCCATATTTAAGAGCTTTCTGCGAGGTGATATATGTTAGTCAGCCATTCCTTCCTCTCCCCGACCCAGGCTTGGGATCTTTCTTCCTACTCCCGACCCAAAATTCATTTTTGTGAGCCTCTCTACTCCTCTCTATCGAGCCCTCCTATCCTGATATCTCGGATAGGATACGTTGAGAATTTGTGGATACTGACTGGCTACTTACTACCCATCTTCTTCTGCAAATTTTCAGGATACTATTGCTGCCCTAAAGACACGCTGATCAGCACCAAACTCAGACTCAGAGTTAATATGGATCTGAGTAGGAACTCACTTCCCGAATTCACCTCCATCGCCATCCGCATATTCCGATTCAGCGCCCCAACATTTTTCACACACCCAAGAATCACATCTGCCGCCGCTTTATGATTCAAAACAAACCGCGGCTCAAAATCCTTGGGTAAAATCCCCTGAGTCGATCGTTGAACCAAATCTTCAGCAATTTCTCTGATCAATGATGAAGATTACCAAGAGTGGGCGGGCAGAATACGCTTATTTTACTACTCCAATATCCACAACACCACGAGGTAATTTTACAAGCCCGAAAATTCGGTCCTCGCCTCGCCAATTTTACTGACCGCCACACCAAAATCAGCAAGCAACTTCCTTTCCAAAATCTCCGAACAATCATGCCATCGTACATTTCATTTTATTTTATTTCTTCGCCATGCCGTGTGACCACCATATTAACTCCTCGGTCCCAGCACTCCCAATCCAAGCCCCAAGTATCCTCCACCTCCGCGCCTGCATCGGAGCAGCCCCTCGTTTCCCCGGAAAGACATCCCCACTCATTTCATCCCATCTTCTGATTGGTCCGCTAGATTCCAAATGAGGGGTGCAGCATCCACGCAGATTAAATGCAGATTAAATATACCCCACACCCCCATCTAGATTTCGGGGCACGTGGAGAAGGTGATAAATGAGCACATCGTATTTCTTTCACGCCACACATCTGTATGGTGGAAAATCAAATCCGTTCCCCGAGATTTCGGATCGCGGAGAACAGGGGGTGAGCATTTCGGTAGCGTGTCGGCGCTGTGCCGTGTTTGTGGGGTTGGCGGACATGGTTTGTAGATGTGGTGTGGTTTGGGGAGATGGGTTTAGCCCGGATGAAAATTGGGATTGTGTATAAATTGAGTTGGGTTTGTCGATTATGATGAGTTATTTTCCATTTCCTTTTGAGAAGTATCTCAGTTTTTTAATTGTGTTGAATATTTACAATAGAAATCATGAAATTCTGGGGACTTTTAATCACAGTCTTGCCCATAGCATTGGCAAGACCAGAGAACCATTCAAGGTAAGAACATCAATTCCGATTCCTCCCTCACAAAATACTAACACACACACTAGAGATTCCTCATATTTCTACAAAGGACATGATTTATCCTCTCTCCTCATGCTGGAACAAGGCGGTTCCATCTTCAAAGACACACTCAAACACAATGCCACCCGTCCCGCCGAAGACATTCTCGGCGACGGTGGTATGAACACCGTGCGACTTCGTCAATGGGTTGACCCAGTCGATGGCACCTACGGTCTAGCATACAATCTTAATCTCGCCAAACGCATGCGAAAGCAAGGATACAAAATCTATCTCGACTTCCACTTTTCCGATTCCTGGGCCGATCCAAGTAAACAACCTCCTCCTGCCGCGTGGCCCACAGAGTTAAAACCTCTTGCCAAGACTCTGCGAGGATACGTAAAAGATACATTAGTATCTTTCAAAAACGCCGGTATCAAACTCGATATCGTAGCCATAGGAAATGAGATCCGTCATGGCATGTTATGGCCCGCCGGCTACGTCGACGTCGACATCCAACCCACCAGCGCACTACACAAGAATTTCAGCTCCTTCGCCACACTCTGGAAATCCGCACGGGCCGGCGTCGACGATGCGCTCGCAGCCGGCGTGCACAAACCACAAATCATGATCCACATCGACAATGGCTGGAACGTAACGCTCCAACAACGCTGGTTCGATGCGTTGACCGCGAACGACGTGCCGCTCTCCGCATGGGACGTATTTGGCTTCTCCTTCTATCCTTTCTACGGTACCGCCGCCACGCTCGCAAATCTCCGCACCACGCTGCATTGGGTTGCGGAAACCTATCGCAAGCCCGTTCACGTGGCCGAGACGGATTATCCGGCTATTTGCGATGGCCAATATAATCCGATCCCCGAGAGCAGCGAGCCTGCGATTCCATACACGGTTGCCGGACAGTTGGAGTGGACGGAAGATGTTATTAGTGTGGTGCGAAACGTACCGCATGGTTTGGGCAGAGGTATCCATTATTGGGAACCGGCGTGGTTGAATAATACCAGTTTGGGAAGTGATTGTAATGATGCCATTTTGTTCACGCCGGATTATAGCGCGTGGCCTACGACGGTGGGATATAGTAGAAAGTCGGTGGCGTTGTTTAAGTAGTCGGGGTAGTATGACAGTTGGTGAGGTTTATTTAGTGGCTTCACTTGGGTAATAATAGAATTTAAGAAACCACCACTTAGATGTATTCACGAATTTGATGATTTACACAATTCAATCATGACTCTGAGATAAATAAAAGGAACCCCGTGATTGTTTTAAACTCGAAGGATTGGAAGATCAACAAATTCATAAAATAAAATATTCGTGTCCCTGGCTTGCCACATTAGAACACTACATCTTATTCCCTCATGAGAGTCCCACCAATCAAAGATAGGTATTGCGTATCGCCGGATTCCAAGCCTAAATCCATCCCTTGACCCATTTTTCCATCCACGACCATTGAATGCCTTCCAATTCTGCCAATTGTAAGCTGGCTTTGAGTGCCTCACCCAAATCTTTGTCAGACCACGCAGTTTCTGGTAGCGTCTCAAGAAATTCGAGCAACTTGATTGCTGGGTATTTAGTAAGTACCTCAGCAAGCTCCATGGTGTTGGACAAGGCACTGTCTCTTGCTGTCTCGAAGTTTCTGGAGCCATGTAGTGTATGGGATTACAGTGACGGCAGGGTGAACCTCAGGACTTGAAGCATTCAATGTCTTCAGAATGATAAGTAGCAGGGTACTCCATGTCGTAGGAGTCCGATTCAAAGGATAGAATACTCTAGCACCGGGATCGGTGGCTCTGGAGTCGTCATTAAATGAGAAATCTAGCAGCGAGGATGAAAGGATATCGATTGGTACCCAATCTAATTTCATCTCATCACTACCTAGATTTTCTGGTAAAAATCCCATATGGTAAGAAGTGATCACGAGACTCGGCATTCACTCAGATGAATTCCACACGCCAGATGTGTAAGCGGGACCTGCAATCTGCCCTACACGAGCGACTTTTATATCGACAGTGGGAAGCTTTGTCTTGGAAGCATGATCAAGA
Source organism: Botrytis hyacinthi (assembly GCA_004786245.1). NCBI lineage: Eukaryota > Fungi > Ascomycota > Leotiomycetes > Helotiales > Sclerotiniaceae > Botrytis > Botrytis hyacinthi. The sequence continues at coordinate 4,441 of PQXK01000225.1, read as the reverse complement.
ATGCGCTCTGAGATGAATTTACTCTCTGCGTAGCCCATTGAGAGAGGTGCCGATACATCGTCGATAATTGTCTCGTGGACGGGTGTTGATTCGAGAGCTAAAATTGAACTGATAGATGATATGAAGAGAAGAGAGACCTGATGTGGGATTACAGAAACAAAAGACAGAAGATGAATGATCCCATCGAGTTGCGGCTTAAATGTTTCGAGCGAGAGGTTGAAGTTTACAGGCCATGCACTGTGAATAATATCTGTTGCAGAATTTTGCATTCGTTTGTATGTCTCATCGTCGAGATCCAAGTCGGGTTTAGAGAGATCGGTCTTGAGAAATGTGACTTTTGAGGTTGGGAAATCCGTGGATTCGTGGTTCTTTTTGTTCTTTTCTACATGCCGGGAATTGGCAGAGGTGCTTCGATCTAAACAGTAAATATGTAATACGGATTTATCTTGCATCAATTTCCTTAAGATGTATGATCCAAGAGAACCAGTTGAGCCCGTCAAGACAACGACGTGTTCATTGACCGGAGATAAGTTTTCCCCAAACTCATGATTACTAGAGATCTTGTCAACAAGTTGAATATATTGTTGGAGGGTTGTCTCAATCTTATGACGACGATTCGATGCATTTACTGTGCTTGCGTTTGACTCATCCTGCTACATAGCAATAATCGATTGGAGCAATTGGGCAATCGAAGAATTGGTGTATAAGATAGAGATAGCGAGATCGGGCTTTCTCAAAGCTTTTCTCAAATGTCGAATAGGTTGCAACGCTTGCAGAGAATCCAATCCTTAAACGAACAAATTGTCTTCGTCCTGTACTTTTGCCTCATCCCATTTGGTAACCTTAAGAACAGCTGGACGTAAGACTTTATGTACCGCCTCGATATTTCGAATATCGACAAGCTCCTCATTTTCTTCATTCTCACCTGCACTGTATGCAGACATCTTATCAGCATCAACATACAACTTCTCTATCTCAGAAGCACATTCTCGTAATGTGGGACTTCGCTGAATACTTCCTTTCGCCGAAATTAAAATTGGACGCCCAGGCTCCGTGAAAAGAATATGAGATTTTGCAATTCGGGCATGTGTCGGACATGTTAAATTAGCATCTTCTGTAGCAGGCCAAATACGTTCAATAACTTCTGCCCTTTCTGTCGCAGTCATTGGCTTTTGATCGACAAGTTCGATCAAAAGAGCAGCTTGAAATCTCAATGCGCCAACGACCATTGTTTGACGAATCTCTGGGTATTGATTGAGGCGATGTTCCATGGAAATGGGATTTGTTTTTTCTCCGGTGAGGAAAACTATAATGTCATCTCCTCGACCGCGATAAAGCCAGAGATCTGATTCCGTAGGATGTGGCGAGTAGAGATCCTTTATCTCCACTGCTGAAGCTTTGGAAAGGTTTTGAAGATAGGTTGTAATTTTTCTGGATCAAGGTTTCTATTCCATACAGCTTCATAAAGATCATAAGCCTGATGCTCAAAGGATATATTTGCGCAGGGATCAAATTGATGGTGACCCCAGAAGTTTGATCGTGTATTGACTGTCTTCAAGGAAGGATAAAATCCCGTCTCTGTGGCTCCCACGTGGCCGATAAGTTCAATGTTGGAAGAGATCACATCTCCAGCAGCTGGTGGAATAGCGCCTCCAAGATAAAAGATACGTTTTAGCTTTGTGGCCACGAAATCTAGACTCTCCGAATTTTGGGCAAGATCAACAACGTAAGGTGGGACGAGAACCGCGATATCAGCATTATTATGCTCGAGACCGTCAATCAAAAGACTAGCTGAAGGAAGACCAGCTATTGGATACATTGAAATACTCCGTCTGGATATTCCGTTGATCAAACCAAAGAAGACACCGGCTGCCTATTTGGATCAGAGTCAATCTATCATCACCACTTCCAAAATAACTTACATGGAAACTTGGAAATGTATTAAAGATACGGACTTTGCACGGAAGTTAGCTGGGAAACATGGAATCGAATAATCAACGCTTTCTCACCCAGTATATAAGTCCATCTGATTAACATAGCCGGTAGGAGCTTCATTGCGCTGCGTAGCCGTAGCAATATAATCATGCGTCCACACTATAGGCTTCGGTAGTTCTGTAGTTCCAGAAGTGTGTAGAACCACAAACGGTTCATCTTTCGCAGCTTCAAAAGTTTTCTTCAACGGGAAATGTTCGTGAGGTTTTTCAATTAGGTCTAGAATGTTAGGTAATTCGAGTATTTGAATACCCATTGAAGATAGAGCAGCTATTATGGGTTGTAGCTGAGCTGATTGGGAGCTTGTCGTGACCAGAGTTTTGCATTTGGTAAAAGTCAGTAGATTTTCTTGCGCACGAATACTGTTTCTTGGTGATATAAGAAGGGCCTAGATAAGTGGCAGATATTAATTGCTTGTTCAAAACATGGCTTTGAAGCAATCAGATTACACACCTTGTACCCAGTCTTGACAGCTCCCAATAAGAAAGCATTGACGACAATATCATTCGGACCAATGTAAGCCAAAGTAGGAAAGTCTTCCCCAGGGCCAAGTGTTTCTTGAAGCCACCATGCTATACCATTAGCGGCATTTGCTAAAGATGCATAGGAAAACTTTTGATAGCCAGATTCATAATTGATGGGACTCACAGGATATTCGGCAAAGATAGCTTCGGGTTCCGTTGCGGCGATTGTATCAACAAGATTGGGCAAAAGTTCTTTCGTACTAGAGGAAGCAGGTTCTGCTCCTTCGGAAGACTTTGCCATGATGGTTGGCCAAATGGATATTTCGATATGGATAGGGTTGAAAGATTGAGAATAAGATACAACAGATAGTTGCGTATGAATACATTGCAGCCTACTTATGGGATTGAAGATAGATTAAGTAAGACAGAAGACAAGACTAGGCAATAACAATCTCAACAGAAAAATCTCACGAATTCCAGTGCGGGAAAACTGCTCACATTATACTCAGCCTCAGACGTGCATTTCCAATACATGTAAGAATCTCACCAACACTTGTTGGCACGTCTCTAACATTTCTGGATGTTACTCAATTTCAAAGAAATTCACTGGCTTGCGTGGCTGGCGAGAACATACGTAACGAGATACAAATTCCGATATCCATGCTGATGACATATCACCCAACGAAATTCAATACCAACCACTAGAATCACTCCACCACACAAACAAATCAGCTCAACCCATTTAAACCATGGGTGACCATCATTCGTGGGTGTATATCAAATCGAGCTAAAAGATCAAATATTTTGTTAGAACCAATAGGTGGAGTTGTGGGGTGTATGTAAGCTTTCTTTCCATAACGGCAATTCCCCCCAGAAGTGGGCGTACTCTTCAATAAGCATCGATGTACATCAATCCATCCCGTGAAACTAACACAACCGTAAGCAGGTTACCAGAACTGGTCGCTAGTGGAAGATTGCTGGAGATTAATGAAGATTGGTGAAGATGGGATGAAGTGTCCTTCACATCGTATTAATTCTACAGCCATTAATTCCAACATTCTCAGAACAATACCAGTCAGCATAAAATCTATACACAAACCAATATATGCAAACCAACATACATAAACCTCAAATACCTATTCCACTTCAACACACTCACATTTACATTTTCCAACACAATATATACCTAATCATCATTTCGATTCCAAACCACTCTTCCACCTCTACCACCTCTATTATCTCTACCTACCTACCACCTCTACCTAAATATTCAAGCCACAATTCCCCTTCCCACCCCCTTCCCCTTCCCCATCCCCTTCCCTCCCCCTCAAAACCCCACAAAAAATCACATACAAACAAACCCATATAGATTACCCATCATACATCAAACATCATCCATCATCCATCTCACCATCACACCACCAAAACAAATAAAAGTAAACCACCCCCCCAATTTCTCCCACTTTCTCATCCATTCAACAAAATCCCGAAAACTGATAGTGTTATTAGTCTTAATCTTGATATATATTTAGATACCTATGTAGGTATATATATATATATATAATCTCCTTTATTTCAATATCGCGAATACATGTAGTCAGTCATCCTCATCTTTGAATCTCATATTTTATTCTACTCCATTTCCCTCATTCCGCCTCGGGGATCAGTATCATATCGTCGAATTAAAAGATACATGTAATCCAGTCTCAGGACATTGAGACCTCGAGTATCTTGATATTCAAGAGATTCGCGATGAAGATACCAGGATTATATGTGATCTTCCCTATTTCCCCTCTTTCCTCTCATCTCTCAAATCCTCAATCTTGGGTTCTCGTACAGAACCAACGCGAGAAGATACAACTTCAACTTCTCCATTCCTTTCACCAATCGCCATCTCCAAAACCCCCGCGTCCCCATCTCCATCCTCTCCTGCCCCTCTCTTCTCCTCTCTCCCAATCCCTAAATCCCTCCTCCTAACCCCCCAC
>PQXK01000224.1:0-62443 GCA_004786245.1 Botrytis hyacinthi | reverse complement strand
ATGTGTATATGTGTATATGTGTATATGTGTATATGTGTATATGTGTATATGTGTATATGTGTATATGTGTATATGTGTATATGTGTATATGTGTATGTATGTATATATAAATAATCAATCTGCAGGTACCTAGGTAGGTAATGATATATTTCAATTTTTTTTTTGATTTAAAAATACAAGTAAAGTGTAATTTCAATTATCTATATATTCACATACTAAAAACACTATATTTATTATTTAATACTTAATATTCAATAAATATTTATATCTCTCTCGATCTCTCTATCTCTTCTTTCTATCTTCACTCGCCAGTCTTTCTCGTCCCGCTAAAATATTAAATGTTCCCTGCCCGTCAAATTTCAAACTTGCTGTTTACCGTTTACCACAAGATTTTTTAGCTCCACATCCTCCTTTCCCTCTTTTCTCCAATTCTCCAATTCTCAACCAACCTTCTCTTCCCGAAGGTTAGATATTGAATACCTAAGGTTAAAGCACATTTCTTTAAACTTTCTCTTCTTTCTTAATCTGGTCGCGAGTACCTGTTTACCTCTTGACCTCCAAACCTCTTCACCTCTTCCTTACCTCCCTATTCGTTTTTTCGGAGGTTCCCATCGATTACATCAACTACCCCCCTCCCCCCCAACAACTCATCTCTCTCAATTCGGAAGAATAGTTCAATTCCTCTCCTTCGCACACTTTTAAAGCTTCCCAAAAATGTCGACAGCTATTCAAGGCCAGCAAGGCAACTTAGATCGATATGTGGTCATTCACGTTGCTACCACTTGTGATGAACATGGCGTTTACGTTACCAAAGATTCCGCTGAGGTGATAGAGCTCGGGTGGATTTTACTCGACGCAAAAACTTGTGACGAGGTGAGTTTTTCATCTTAATTTAGCTTCCGTCTATCTACGAAAGTCAACTGGCTAATCAATAAATTTTCTAGCTTCACCGAGAGAGTGTTCTTGTTAAGCCCATTAACACTCCAATTACTCCTCTATGTAGTAAGTGCCGAACGGAACCATCTTATCAGATATGGACCTCAATCCTTCAAGACGACCTCGATACCGATCCTTCCGAATGTTGGCTAACTAAACATCTACAGCGAGCTTGACTACTCTTACTTGGGAACATGTCCGTACTGCAGGTACCTTCCGCGATGCGATCAACCGATTCGATACATTTGCTGCCGAGCATCTCACATCTCAAAATCTCGACTTCTCTTTTGTTACACTTGATTCATGGGATCTTCGAGTCCAGCTTCCCCGCGAAGCTCGTGACAAAGCTGTTGTGCTGCCTCCATATTTACAACATTCTAGAACTTTTGACCTTCGAACTGAGTACCAAAGATGGCAACAACATCACCCTGAATCTCTGCCATTCGGTCCATCCATGCTTTCAAATATTTGCGCTGCGTTGGAAGTCGAACCTGTTCAAGCTAGTGCTCCAATCAAGCACAACCTCCCATTCCACCTCCAAGCTTTGGCCCCGGCCTCTCCTCGTCGTGCAATGGAAGAAGCGGTTACACTTGCTAGAGTCCTCAGAGGGTTGATTCGCAAGTCACAACCTCCTCATGAACATCCTGATGTTCTTACTAGACCTATGGATGCCCGTGCTGATGTTAGAGCTTTTCTTTCGGAACGCAGCAAAGTTCTCCACATGGCAGGACTTCCCCACGATACCACTCAATCTGAGCTCGAGAGCTGGTTCACTCAATTCGGTGGCCGTCCCATTGCTTTCTGGACGCTCCGAACCCCAGATCAGCACAAACCTACTGGTTCTGGATTCGCAGTATTTTCATCCCATGAAGAGGTCAGCCAAAATTTCCCCACCCATCTTTTCCTATTTTGTGTGTTGTGCCACGAACATCAAATCGTGGTTTCAGCTTCTTATGAATTCATTCTTTTACTTTACGATAAATTGCTTAATCTCTCTATCGCTTCACTTATCAAATTTTTCAATATTCGTGGTCATTCTCTAACAAATTTTCAGGCCGCTGAAAGTCTCTGCATGAACGGACGAGCTCTCAATGAGAAAGCTATCGAGGTCTCACCATCTTCAAGTCGCGTTCTTGACCGTGCTGCAGAAATTCTTACTCCGTTCCCACCTAGCAAGAACAGACCTCGCCCTGGAGACTGGACTTGTCCATCATGTGGTTTCTCTAACTTCCAGCGTAGAACTGCTTGTTTCCGATGCTCATTCCCAGCCATGGGTGGTGGCCCAGCTGCTGAGATGGGTGGTGGATATGGCGGTGGTGGTGGTGGTTACGGCTATGGCCCACCAGCAATGATGCCCCCTCCACAACACATGGGTCATCACGGAGGTATGGGAGGTGGCCACGGAGGTGGAAGGATGGGAGGAGGTGGTGGCGTTGTTCCTTTCCGTGCCGGTGATTGGAAATGCGGATCTGAAGGGTGTGGTTATCACAACTTTGCCAAGAACGTCAGCTGTTTAAGATGTGGCGCAAGCCGTGCTGGTGCCGCTGTCGTTGCTGATTCTGGTTATCCTTCCCCAATGGATGCTGCGAACAACTACAGCATGGGTTCCAACTCCATGGCTGGTACACCTGGCCCAGGTCCTTTTGCCTCAGCTGCTGGTGGCTTCGGTCCATCCGGTGGTTATGGTGGTCAACACTTTGGTGGCCCACCTAGCACTTATGCTCTTCCATCCGGTCTTGGCGCACCAACTGGTTCATACCCCTCATTGAATACTCACTTTGGTCCTGCAACTGGTGTTCACTCTGCCGGCGCAGGAGGATTTGATAGCCGATCTGCAGAGGCAGCATTCCAATCAGCCAGCAATGGTCCAGCATCTGCAGGGCCTTCAAACAACTTCTACGCTAACCAAGGTGAAAGTGATCCATTCGCTTTCCTTTCATCTGGAATCAACAACTTGTCTATGGGTAGCGGTGATGCTCGTCAAAATGGTGCTGCTGCTCCAAGCAAATCTCCAGCTTAAGGCGTTCTTGGTATTTGCGCTCATCCTTTTTCCATTTATACGTTTCGACTATCTCTTCTGTGACTACATTTCAGGACGGCTTTGGGGTTTGAATGAAAGATAGACATTTATCGGTCGGGGCTTTGTGGATTTGTTACAATGGTTTATAAGGTGGATTTAGCGCATACATGGGTGGTTGGGATGGGTAGTCGGTTGGATCGGTAGCGGTATAAAGAAAATGGCAGGGAAAATTTATATGATGTGGAAAACTGACATGGAACAAAGTTTGGAGGGCGGAGTTCTTTTAATGCGGAAGGTGGATTCTGACTTCAGGGCTGCAAAGGGAAAGCGAGCAAATGGAAACGGATCGAAATATGCTTGATGGTGTATAAAGGGACGATTTCGACTTGAATCGGTTGGATCTTGGCTTGGTGCATAGCGAAGGAGTGCTGTCGTTAATGTGGTTGGGGTGTTTGGACGGGGTCCTCGGTCTTCTCTGTCTAATATCTGGTCTGATCTTCCTTCTTCGTACCGGAGTATGGAAATATGACGAACGCATTTTCGATCAAATAACAAAAAAGCATGGCGATGGCGATGGTGATGGATATTGGCAAAGGGGATTTTTTCGAGAAGGGTTAGGATTTCTGCATGTTGTTTTCAAGTTTCTTTATTGCGATTTCTTGTATTTTTCCTTTCGGTTTGTGTGTGCTCACGATGAAGTTGTCTTTACCTTGTTTCGGCTTCTCCAGCACTTTGTGTCGAATACTTTGCGTCTTTCTCCTGTCTTTATCTTTCCTTCGTAACATTTCTGGGAGAAGGGAAAACACATACTAGCATTCAAGCATTTATCGTTTTCTTAACTGATACGATAATTGGTTAGTTTGGGTGGGGGTGCAGGTGGATATTTAGGACATTTGGGGCTGGGTTGCTAGAAGGTTTGATCGTTTGGTCGCTGGGCTGGGGGTACTTGGGCATGGATGGGGTGGACGGATGGAAGGATGGTGGTTTATTGGATGGGTGTGGACTGTCTGATGACGGTCGATGGTTAGGGGATGGTATGCATGGACGGATGGAAGGAAGGATGGATGGATGGATGTGATTAGGTTGTTATTATTTTTTTCATTGTAGCAATCTTACTTTTCCTCGTGTCTACACTTTCTGTTTTTCGGTGGTGAGTTAGGATGTGCGTCGAGTTCTATTGTGTGTGGTGGTGGATGGAGGTGATAGGATCTAGTGGAGAGGAGTGAATTGCTGGATTGGTAAAATCAGTAGTAAAGTAGATAGACTGAAGGATGCAGATAACACTTCTCGTTTTTTCTGCTTCGCCAATGAATACATACGGTTGAAGTTGAATTTTTTAGAACTTTGCATCTCGTTGTGAAGGTGAATTTGTGATTACCACTACACACTACTATGGTTGGTGTTGTTCCATGAACTAAGAGAATACCCTCGGATTTATTTGTGGCGATGAAGATTTGATTTACTCAGCTTGGTTCTTATGGAATTTGAGTTGAAGGTTTTGTTTTGGATACTTGTGAAAGAGAGATGGAGATTGAAGGTTTGAAGATTTGAAGATTTGAATGGAGAAAGTGGTATTTCTTCGACGTTTCGAAGGTTGGGGTGGGGTGGGATAATGATCCTGGGCTTGTGTGTTGGGAAAATTGTGTGTGGTGGTGGTGGTGGAAGATGTGGAAGCTGTGAGAGGTGTAAATTAGGGTGTATTGGAGACTTCACACTGTGTCTCGAGTGTGGGGTTTGAGTGCTTATGTTCGTTGGATTGTTAGACTGTTAGGATGTGGGTGTTCGAGTGTGAGTGTTGGGATTTGTAGTCAGGTAGGTATCCAGCAATGAATTATTCTTATGGATGTTTTTTTTTCTACAGTACAACAGATAGATATCTTACAAAAAAGGTATGTCTCTTTTTTGTTTTTTGATCTAGTATGATAAATAAATAGCTTGAAGCTATTTATGTTTATGTGTTTCAGAAGTTGAAATTCCTACTCACAAATTCACAACCAAGGATCATCTTCGAAATCATTTTCATCCTCCCATTCCTCTTCTCCCTGCTGCTCATCATCCTCATCCCCATCACTCTCCTCCGCCCTCCCCAAAACAACCTGTTCCAACCTCTGCATATTCATGCCCGTCCCCTCCCACGGATCTCCCTCGCTCTCCGCTTCCTCGCCCTCCCCATCACTCATATACATTTCCTCTCTGCTCGGTCGCAGATTCTCCCCCGTCAGCGGATCCACATATCCCCAGAGTAACATTATCATGATATGTTCTTTGAATCCCAGTTCTCTGCGCGTAGCTTCCCGCATCACGAGTTCATCAATGCGCATGAGATGTTTCGAGCCCTTTCCCCAGCCCTCCAGATGTGCGGTCCCGAGTTCACGTTCTGGGACATCGAACAATCCGAGGTGGAGATCGGGGGCGGGGGTGAGAGGAGTGTAGGAGTAGCGCACGCTGTATTGGTAGAGTTCGTAGAGATCGGTAAAACCGGTGCGCGTGAGCAAGCGGCATAGCGGCGTGAGGCCCCGCTGACCGAGCATGAGTTTGCGGAGGAAATCGGAGCCCGGGCCGTCGGTGGGACAGTTGAGACGCATGTCGAGTTTCACGATGAAGTGTTGGATGTTGTAGAGATCGTGGTCGGTGAAGAAGGTGCGGTTGTGGATGAGGCGGACGCGGTCGAGGGTTGTGGAGAGATCCATGAGGAACCAGACTTTTTTGAGGGCGTGGTTTGTGCCGAGGGGACAGCGCAGATGGTGGCGTGCGAGTGAGGCGAGGATGTTGCGCACGGCGCGGCAGCGGTGGAGTACCATTTGGTGGTATTTGAGGCTCGGGACGCGGCGGATTTGACCTGAGGTGTTGAGGGTGCCGAGGGGGTCCGGGATGCTGAGCTCGCGGTAGAGGTAGAAGGGGTAGATGGTGTAGGAGTAGGGGGCTTGGTGCTTGACGATGGATTTTATGGCGTGTGCCATCCAGCGGGAGAGGATGGTGTGGAAGGGACGGCAGATGGAATAGAGTGTGAGGAGGTTTTTGGGGGAGAGGTGAAGGATGAATTCGAGGATTATTTCGGGAGTTAGGAGGAGGGATTGGAAGATGTTGAAGGGGCCGGGGTTGCGGTGAGAGAGGTAAGGTGCTGGTCTGGGAATTGCTTCGATTTCTTCTTCGGAAGAGGGATGGGAGGGATTTGGAAATTTGGCTGGGAGGATGATACCGGTTGCTGCGAGCTCGGGGTCTGCGGTTGCGGATTCATGTTCAAGTTCCGAGTTGTTGGGATATCGTGCGGTGTCGTAGCCACCCTGTGAAGGATTGGTGGTCTCGTAGAAATGATCGTCATTATCTTCATCCATTTCGTCTTCGTTCCCCAGAGGCCGAAGACCCAATCCCTCAGCCCATCGAGCCGTTTCTGCAGAATCTCCAAACAGGTAATCTTCCACTCCCGTTTCCTCTGGAAGTTCGAACACTTTTCCTTTTCCTTTCCCCTTATTCCTCTCCTTGTTAGCATATTTTCTAGCAACCTCCCGCTCATCCAATTCTTCATCTGATTCTGCAGCTCTCCCTTTTCCTTTCCACTTCTTGACTGGTGAACCTTCATCGAGATCATCGTCTGAATCAACAGTTCTCACTTTTCGTTTCCCTTTCCCGGATGACTTTGGATCAAATTGATTCGCATTATACCCCTCAAAATTTTCAGCATCATCGAATAATGACTCCACATCCATCGCTTCGAAATCCCCATCAAAACCAAATCCTGGAATCTCTCCTCTCTCCTTCGCTTTCTTCCTAGCGAGTATTTCTTTCACCTTCCTCGCCATCGTCGCTCGATACTCCACTTCTTTTCTTTTCTCTTCATTCTTATCTAATTCTGGTCCATGAGTTAATGCCTGCTTAACCCATTTCGGGACTCCTCTTAACTGTTCATCTTCCTCTCCTTCATCTTTGTCCTCATCCTCTTCCCCATCGTCACTGTCCTGCTTACCACCCTCCTCTTCTCCCCCATCACACCAAATCCTCTCCCCATCACAACGATCCACATGGTAAAACCCCTTCCCATCCCCATGAAACAACTCATTGCATCCACAGTTCCCCTCACCAATTTCTCTCCTATTTGCTTTATCCCAATCCCTAATAACCCCATTCTCATCAAACGCACCCGGAGCAACACTCCACACGCGATTTCCAGGCCCAATAATCGGAGGAGGCTTATTTCTCGCTCCAAAGGGATTAATCTCATTACTCGGAAAACGAGTTTGGAGTCGTGGAGGCGAAGGCGGCATATTTGCGGGTCGGAGGATGGGATAGATATTCGGTGGTGGAGCACGCATTTCGTCGGCGTGGGTAGACCAACCATCGGAGTCAAGTTCGCGTTCGGATTTTACAGCTTGGTCTTCTTGTTGTGGGGGTTTGGATTGTTCCTGTTCTTGTTTCTGTCCATGTTTCTGTTTTGCGGTCTGAGACTGAGACTCAGTACCTGTTACCTCCTCTTGCTGTTCGTCATCTTCCTCGTACTCCTCGTACTCCTCAATTGTTTCTGGGGGTGGAGCTGGATGGAAATTTTCGTCAGCATTGTCACTAAGATAGGGATGGGGAGAATGAGGGGAGTAACCATGAAATGATCTGTACTCAAAAGGTTGACCGTGGTGATGGTATTGCTGTGTTTGACTCGTATAACTATGGTGATGATGTTGTTGTGGTGGACCACCATTGAACCCGACACCTTGATACGAGAAATCCAAAGGTCTGTTCATGCCTTGATCCATAGATGGATGAAGCAAATCACTTGGATGGACCAACGGATCTCCTTGCTGATTCTGCATACCGTAACTTGATTGGAAAGTTGGAGGACGAAAATGTTGGGTAATGAGAGGTGGAGCACGAAGTTGTGAGTCGAGTTCTTGAGCTGACACCTTGTGACCCGCAATGACCTCTTGTTCTGAGCCTACTGGAATGAAAGATATATCATCTGGTTGATGCGAGTGACCCTTACCTACGAGGCGATAGTCTCTTGGGTCCTGGCCAAAGACTGGTTCTCCATGGTCGGAGGTAAGAACGTAATTTGGTGATATCTCTGGAAATGAAGATGTATCTTGTAGGGGCGGGTCATCACCCTCCTGAGTATTTTGATTCTCTTCAGGCGGAGGAAGCTCAGGCAAACCTGCTTCTGCTCTGAGTTGTGCTTGTTTCGCGTAGAGCTGCGATTTGAATGACTCAATATAATCCAAGAATTTTTGGATATCCTCATTGCACGCAATCGGCCACTTGTCCAATCCTAAACGTTGCATCATTGTAATGATGCCTTCTTGCTCGCCAGGAGTCAAGTGAGAAATACATGATCCAGGTAAGATATTTTCGATGATCCAATTTTGAACGGGCCACATTGAGCGATGTGTGTCGAATCCATTCCAGTATCTTGCTTCAGGTCCTCCACCTTTCTTGCCGGGAGCACGACCGGACGATCTGCTGTTTTTGTTTGACATATCCCCTTGTCTCGCAGAAGATGAACTTTGAGCCTGGTCGCCAAGTTGATTTCGCACTGGACGAAAGCGACTTGCTCTCAAAGAACCGGGCTTTGGCTGAAAGCTCAAACAATCGCTTACTTGACTGAAATCTTCTTGGTTTCTGTACAAAGTTTGATACGTTTGAAGATTATAGGATGGGGAATTACCAGAATCTTCTTGGTGCTGCATGCCTGGGGGAGACACATATTGCTGATTGTTGTTCTGTGTAAATTGCTGAGGTTGCATACCAGAATTTCCAAAGCCATGTTGTGTATCCATCCGATCTTGGTTTGACATTTCCTGGAAGCCATAATCAGGATGACCATGATTGTTGAATTGAGGATCTGCACCAAACTGTAAGGATTGAGGAATTGCTTGGCCATAGTCGTTCTGTGAAGCAAGGATAGCATTCATATGACCCTGAAGATGTTCATTGCTTCCCAAAGGATGAAAGGAAGTACTCGGCTGACTGTATTGATATGGTTGGCCATAGGATTGTGTTTGTGCACCACTTGGAACTTGATTGATAGGGGTGAACTGGTTTTGGTAAGAAGAGTTTGGTCGGGGAGTAATGTCTGGATCGGCAAGTTGAGACTCAAAGGATGTTTGATCTCCTGAAGTCTCTTCATTGCATTCCATCTGCTGACCATGATGAACTTGATGATCGTTGTTGGATTCGACTGCCTCTTCGTAATTCCCACCACGTTCCTCAAATTCCGAATGGTTTGTGCCAAACGATATGCCAAGACCGTTACTGAAGTCCATTTTGTGTGGTTTGTCTGATAGACAGTTCGAGCCCTGAGGTTGAGGTAATTTGTATTCAGCAAATACAATTTATTGCACAGCAATTAATGCTTTTCGAACCTAGAACTTCAGAGAAGAAGTAAAGAGAGTTTTGATAGTTGTTGTGTATAGTAGAAGACTTTGTTCTGTTTTGTCTTTTTGAGGACTTGCTTGTTTATCCTACTGAAAATATAATTCAAGGTTACAAGAATATTGCTCAAACTGATAAAATACGCTAGTACAAAATAAAAATGAGCATGATAATTTGTTGAATGACCTCGGGCTTCTCAGTTTCATCTCTTTCCGATCAGTAAGTTTGAAAAGTGAATGCACTGAAGTTCAGTGTTCACGTTGACCAATCATTATTTCCCCTTGAAGTGTCACTGGAACTTCGCCTATTTATTTATTTCTTCCTTCTCTACCCCAACATAAAGATGAAAGATATTTTACTTGACCATATTGATTTTCAATCAAGAAAGAGTAAAGTAAAGCTTTGTTCAGGAATGGGACATTCATCACAGTTGTGCAGAGCCTGTATGTTTACGTGTCTATAAATCTTTTCTGGCTCTATGAACTAGTTTCTCAGTCCATCAAGGCTTGGACCTCTGTTACCTGAGTATGCCTACTCTATACTCAACCCATCTGTGGGATGTATGTACTAGAATTGTAGAAAATGTTAGACAGGTCCATCTTGCAAGTGATCTCAGTGGCTTTCTGGTTTGTCACGTATTTTCTCGTCAGGGTTTCAAGCTTTTTCGTCTTCCTAGCTATGAGAAGATTCATTCATTCGAACCAAGACAGTAGCAGCGCTTAACCTGGTGGAGTATTAACGAGAATATCTCTATTAGTTTTCTCTTGCAGATTGCTCTCCATAACGAGGCCACTTATCCTTGTGAATTCCAAACAGTTTCCTCTGTTCCCCCCCTCCCTCTCCCTAAGAAAATTGGAATGAATTCACATAACTACCTATCAACATGATAAAACTCGGCTAAAATTCCAGTTGTCTATAATCAAACCGATCAACCGGATTGGGAAGATTTGAGGGCCTGAAGTGAGGGGGCAGAAGAGCTAAGGAGCTAAGCCGCCTTTGTCATCTGATTTCTTTGCAGGTCTCTGCTGTTGCTAAGAAAAATTTCTCAATTTCTCAGGCATCCTACATTATACATTGAGAAAACATTGGTGAATGTACGTATCTAGTAGTATGCAACTTATTATCTGATCTGCCCCTCATCAACTATGAATGTACCAGAGCTACCATAGCAGCAGTTCAACGAACACCACAGACTCAACCTGACTGCTTCGGATAGCCTGGTACATCATGCCATTAAACTTCCATCTATACCTTGGTGTCTTCAGATTCTCTGCATGAAAATCCCAGGAAGGAATCGAAAAGAGTTTGAAAACTTGACAATCAAAGTTAAGCTGCTTGTGAGGTCCGAGGCATGTTTAGGCAAAGGCAAATATGAAAACCAAGATGCCTAATCCAGACCTTGTAGCAAAGTATCTCCTTGTCGGGTTTGTGTCTATGTTTGTGGTTTCGAGATCATTCAAAAAGATTGAGGGATAGTATCACCTGAGACTGTCAGATACATAGGATGGAGTTCAGTTGTTTGTTGAGAGCGAAGTTCCCAAGTTGTTTGTTGCTATCATTTGAGTTCTCATGATTCCCTCTAGCAGGTGAGTAGAGGCCGTCATTTGCAGCAGACAAGTAACCAGAAATATATTTGAGATTTCGATATATTAGGGGGTTGACTCTTGTCCTTCATTTTGACTCTCTGTCATCTTAATTTTGATCTGCCGCTCCAGCGAAGAACCTTCTTGAGGCCCCAAAAAAGAGTTTACAGTGACGGTTTACTTACTAGCTGAGAAACCCGCCTTCGAAGAGTGCAGCAGCTTGTCTATTACTCGCGAGTGTTCTAATCTGGATTCCAGAGAACTCCTCACAATGTCTTCACTACCTCCGAAAGCAAGTGGTCCGGAATTTCAAAGTACAGAACCCACGCCGGCATTTGACTTGCTTCCTACCGAAATCCATCTGCGTATCTTTGCGCATTACTGGTCTTTCGGAAGTCTCAAGTTTGAGAACGCGTTCGGAGTGCGTGTGATAGATGTGATGATGGATATGTTTCATGAGGTTAATTTGGACGATGTTCGGAGTGAGATGGCTCTCCTTTACGTCAACAAAAAGATACACGACAGGTTTGAAGACTTTATCTATGGCCAAGCTGAGCTTGACCTTCTTTTCTGTATCGTGCACGTAATTGAGCCTGAGCTCAAGTCATGGTCGGCGGGGGAGCATTGGTGGAAGAAGCTGTGGCCGCCTAGTATGCTCGTTGACGATGTAGAAACGGTCCTACGCACGTACCCACCACTCTTGAGACGTCAGAATCCACTGGATTCCCATCCCACAAAACGGAGGGTTCAATCAACGAGCAGCAGCGTGACAATCTTGGACAGCTCCAAAGATTGACTGAGGTCATCACGACCTCGTTCCTAAGTCTGGAATTGCCAAGCACAGGCAAATTGGAGATTCACTTGCACGCTAATAATTCGTCTTCGGAAGATTTCGAGGCGCTGATGCCTATCTTCCATATGAATGTTGCTCTCAAGACGTTACTTGAAGTAGGATATAAAGAGAGAGCAAACTTTACAATTGGTGGGAGGGATCGCGAGGGTCATCGAATGAATTTTGAGAACGCAAGAGGTAGATATTACATGTCGATCGGTGAAACTCTGCATTCTAATGAACCAAGTGAGTATATTTCTTTCGAAAACGTACAACTTAAGGGGAAGCCGATCTCGCGGCAGTCAACACATGTTGGTGATGTATGGCTAATCCATTATTAACTTGGGATGAGTGGTGCGAAGACGACAAGGACGATGGACGTGATCGTCTCATTGATGGTCGTTTCATCAACGGGAAGGACGAGGTACTACTCTGGATAAGCGGCAGAGTTTGGGAGCAAGCCGTGCATTCAGGTTGCTGAAACGAATGCGCCGGAGACCGTCGCAAGAAGGCATCAATTCGTAGAATAGGCAATACTCCATTGCTGTTGACGCAAACATCCAGATGAACAGCGTTCATCTCCTCACATTACATTGTATGCCAAAGTAGTAAATGGAGTTTTAGAAACGAGCAAGATTCCGGCAGCCACGTCATGATGCAGGTGTACGAGAGACTTTGGCATAGTAACTGCCTTTTTCATAATAAATGGTGGTCAAAAAATACAAGAAATCACAAGTCAAAATAATATAGGGCAACAGACCAAAGTCAAGCCTCGATTCAGAAAGAGGGTGATCATCGTCATAATGTCGAATTCGTAACGACTATTCTCCATTCTTGACCGTTCTTGTCGTCGATTTGGATTCATCAACGGCGCACAATGATGTAAGTAATTTCAAGTAGTATGTAGCAGCCGGCGGTAAGTTGCGCATTCATGAAGCTTTCTTGTAAGAAAAGATTTCATTTGCATCCATTCCAGCGCTCAATATATGTTCTTCTAGAACACAAGATAGAGGAAGACTCGATTGATTGTGAATTGCTTCACTCAAGTACACCCACAATAAAAGTGTCCATTACAATTTAAATGAAGAAGAAAAAAAGAAAAAGATTAGAAAATTTCCGAATGTGAAGAACTTTATAGTGTGGGATATTAGTCATCTTGGGTGAACCAATCATGATGACGGGGAACGGGATTAGTAAATTCCACGATATACGCTAACAAGTTACATCCGAACGACGAGAGCTTCAAATGAATTTGGGGTAAAGAAGTAGATAATTAATCAATTGAAGGGTTTCCCCTCGCCACCTCTTTTGTACTGCGGAGTTTCTTTCTTTCTTCTTTTCATACCCAGATTCTACATACACACCATGCTGAGGTCAACGTTATCGAGATCCGCTCTACGAAGCAGTAGACAAAGTTTACATGTTGCAAGAACATTCGCGACTACAAATAGAAGACAGGCAGAGGTTACTCTCACTGTTGGTAAGTAGCATTGGATCTGCCAATGATATTACAGAAGACTGGGCTGATTTCTATACTAGATGGCAAACAAGTTTCTATAGAAGGTATGCAGGATTGATCGTGATTGGGATGGGAAAAAGTTGTTGACACGCCACAGCTGGTTCTGCTTTAATTCAAGCATGCGAGAAGGCAGGAGTCACAGTCCCAAGGCAAGCTTTCAATAGAAAATCTATGTGCTGAAGTTTTCTGCTAACACTTTCATAGATATTGCTATCATGAGTAAGTCCACACAACTGCGCATATCACAAACGAACCCCACTGATCCGAATATCTTACTATAGAAAACTTATGATTGCTGGAAATTGTCGTATGTGTCTAGTTGAAGTAGAGAAAGCACCAAAACCAGTTGCATCATGCGCATGGCCGGTACAGCCCGGTATGGTCGTCAAGACCAGTTCACCCCTCACACACAAAGCCCGAGAAGGAGTTATGGAATTTTTATTGGCCAACCACCCGCTAGATTGTCCTATTTGTGACCAAGGAGGAGAGTGTGATTTGCAAGATCAATCTATGAGATATGGAGCTGATCGTGGACGATTCCACGAAGTTGGTGGCAAGCGTGCCTCTGAGGATAAAAATATTGGACCCCTCATCAAGACTTCGATGAACAGATGTATTCAATGTACAAGATGTATTCGATTTGCAAACGATATTGCTGGTGCACCGGAACTCGGATCGACTGGACGTGGAAACGATTTACAAATTGGAACATACCTCGAGAAGAACCTGGATTCCGAGATGTCTGGAAATATTATAGATTTGTGCCCTGTTGGAGCTCTTACATCAAAACCATACGCTTTCAGAGCTAGACCTTGGGAATTGAAGCACTCCGAATCTATTGATGTATTGGACGGCTTAGGATCAAACATTCGAGTCGACTCGAGAGGTCTCGAGGTTATGCGAATTCTCCCTAGATTAAACGACGATGTCAACGAGGAATGGATCAACGATAAGACACGATTTGCCTGTGATGGATTGAAAACTCAAAGACTTACTACCCCATTAATCAAGAAGGATGGAAAATTCCTTCCAGTTAGTTGGGAGCAAGCTTTGGTTGAGATTGGTGCAGCATACAAAGATTTTGCTCCAAAGGGTAACGAATTCAAGGTTATTGCTGGAGAATTAATTGAGACTGAATCTATGGTTGCTATGAAGGATCTTGCCAATAAGCTTGGCTCTGAGAACTTGGCTCTTGATCAACCATCTGGAAACGCCCCAATGCCACACGGAATCGACGTTCGTTCGAATTACTTGTTCAACTCTAAGATTTGGGGTGTAGAGGAAGCCGATGCTATTTTGATCGTTGGAAGCAACACTAGACACGAAGCTGCTGGTCTTAATGCTCGTATCCGCAAACAATGGTTACGCTCTGACCTTGAGATTGGTGTCGTCGGTGAACCATGGGAATCAACTTTCGAATTTGAGCATCTCGGTACTGACGCTGCCGCCTTGAAGGAGACCCTCGCTGGACCTTTCGGTAAAAAGCTGGCAGAGGCCAAGAGACCAATGATTATCGTTGGTTCAGGTGTCACTGACCACGCTGATGCCAAGGCTATGTACGAGACAGTTGGTACCTTCGTTGAGAAACACGCCTCGAACTTCTTGACTGAGGAGTGGAATGGATACAACGTTCTTCAACGTGCTGCCTCAAGAGCCGGTGCTTTTGAAGTTGGCTTCACCACACCTTCCCAAGCTGTTGCCGAAACAAAGCCTAAATTTGTTTGGTTACTCGGTGCTGATGAATTCAATGCTGCTGATATTCCTAAGAACGCCTTTGTTGTCTACCAAGGTCATCACGGTGATCGTGGAGCTCAAATCGCCGATGTCGTTCTTCCAGGTGCCGCATATACCGAGAAAGCCGGAACATACGTCAACACCGAAGGACGTGTACAAATGACCCGTGCCGCTACATCATTACCTGGTGCCGCAAGAACTGATTGGAAGATTATCCGAGCAGTCAGTGAGTTCTTGGGTGCTCCATTACCATACGACGATGTCGCTGCTCTGCGTGATCGTATGGTGGAGATCAGTCCTTCATTGGCTAGCTATGATGTCGTTGAACCGGTTGCTCTGAGACAATTGAGTAAGGTTCAATTGGTAGATCAGAACAAGGGTAGCAAGACAACGGGTGCGCCTTTGAAGAAGGTTATCGATAACTTTTATTTCACAGATGTTATTTCAAGAAGGTTAGTTTACACGCATCTCATTTCCCTCTTCCCCATCCTCACCCTCACCCTTCTCGCCCCTTAAACACCGGAGACACGAAACTAACACAAACTACAGTTCCCCAACAATGGCCAGATGTTCAGCAGCAAAGGAGACAGGAAACCCAGAAACCAATTTCCTGGCCCCAGGCTACTCAAGCGAAAATCCTCGTGGAAGAGTCGCTTATGGTCCTTGATCTTGATCTGGATGGGTTTTTGTATTTGGGTTTCTTGCGTGCGTCAAACAATGGTGTTTGTGTATATATGGGTTGTAGGCAGTCGAATGAAAAAATGACAATTTAAGAAAATGATGATGTCTATTACCGGGTTTTTGGGGGTGGGTAGAATGCACAGTAATGTGAAGTTTATGAATTGACATGAAATAGACAAATATATTTACCTCTTCAATCACTTTAGGGCTTAGTTTGCACTTTCAATGGGTCAGAGAACATACTCTATGCATTTTACAAGTACTGTACAAAATTGCCGGAGAAAACTTGAGCTTCATTTCCATACCCTGCTATGCCTCGAGCAGAATCTAGACCCGTCTCCATTCAACGCCAAATCATGCTCATCATATCTTATTTTGTCTGTGGCTCTACATCGACGAGGAGCCATTTGTTGTACAAGTGTTTCTTTTTCTTCTGTGTGTCTTCGTCTCCTTCGCGAACTGACTCGTCTGCGCATCCATTTTCATTCGTTTCCTTTGTATCATTTTATGATTCAGTAAAATAAAGCATGGACCCAATACCACCCTTCAAGGAATTTATACGGGCAAAGTAAATCTCTTTCCCTTCATAACCTTCGTGTAGTAAATCCAAAAGAAATCCGAATAAAGAACCGTCTGAATCACACCCGCGAACACGGCAATTCCATCCCAGTGGCTCTCTTGGAAATATCTCCATAACCAATTCGGTATATATAATGCTCTGTAACTTCCCAACGCGAAAAGATAATTCGCAGTAATCGTCTCGGCTTCTCCGGTTCTTTGGAGTAGGAAGAGTTGGGGGAGGATGGCGACGGATTCGAGCCAGATGCTGAAGGCCCAGAGGATTTCAGAGGGGGTATAGGCGTAGGGGTAGATGAAAGCGAGGGCGAGGGAACCACCGAGGAGATATTGCACACGGAAGGTGTCGAGATTAGGGTCATGGGTGGGTTTGAAGGAGGTGGTCATTAGGTAGATTGTGTAGCCGGAGGAGCAGAGGAACAGAAGCTTGAAAGTGGTGTTGTAGAGGGAATCGGTGAAGGTCCAGAAGAGATCGAGGTAGCGGGTGACGTAGACGAGGAGGTAGAGTGCTTGAGATTTGAAGGATATACCGGCGCAGGACTGGAGGGGGTTAGATGGTTGGTTGGGGATGGAGGGGAAGGGGTAGGAGACGTACGTTCGTTTGGTGCATTTTATGGAGGAGAATCAGGATTGAAAGGAGATGGGAGAAATCCCCTACAGGCGCAATGAATCAGCTCTTTAACCTCAATGTGCGAAGATAATGGAGGGGATAACATACCCAGGATTCGAAAAAGATTCATGATGAGCAAGTCAAGGGAGTTTCCCTACACATGCGCAATCGCAGATACTTTGTCTCAAAGACCCAAAGTTTCAAAGAGAAGAGATTTGGAAAGGAATCAAAAATTAAGCAAAACAATTGAAATCAATAAATCAATTGATATAACACATTCGATCGCACAGTTGTCGTTGTAGTTGATGGACTGGATTGAGGACACGCAACTTGAAGCTTAGCTAAGTCTGAGTCTCGATTTAGCCTTGTAAAAAGGTACAACCAGGCCAGGGATGATGAAGTAAGGTTATTGGCGGCGGCGGATCGGAAAGCTTGGCAAAGGGGAGTTGTGGATTATGTAATCTTTAGCTTGCTTTTGTGGCAAGACATCAGGTTTGAGAGTTAGAACATTATGATTACGAAGCGGTTTTTTGCCTGGAAAGTTCTACTTACGATTACTATTAATTGTATTAAACTATGTATATTATTTAGCTTTCAATACAATATAATACACTCTTTCTACACATACTGATAAGCTATTGCAGTTATTCCATTCATTCGCATTGTGCTGTGAATTACAAAACTACAAGATCTGGAGACCGCAGAGATCATGGATACCAATAACGACGACGAGATGTCTACTAATCCCCAAGATCTAGTTTCTATAACCGTCACTCATCACGGCAAACCTCACATCTTCTCTCTGCCCTCCACAGCAACCATCACCGACCTTTCCGATTCCATTTCAACTACCCTGTCAATCCCCCCTCAAAACCAAAAACTCATGGTCTCCAAACTCGGTCTTCTAAAACTCCCCTTCAAGGACCCTTCCCTCTCAATAACATCCCTCACCGATAAAAAGATAACCCTCATGGGCAGCACAATCGCCGAAGCATCCTCCGTTGCCGCGGGCGCCCTCGCCGCCTCCCGCAGCGTCAACGGCCCCTCCACTCGTCCGGCGCAAAAAGTCTCGGCCTACAAAACTCGAGACTGGAAGCGCGAGCAAGAAGAAGCCCAATACACATTCCAAACACTCCGTCCGCTTCCCTACCTCCCCAACCCCTCGAAATCTCTCCAATTTCTGCAGCGATTGAAAGACGACGCGGGCATCAAGGCCGCGATGCGCAAACATAAATTCACCGTTCCCCTGCTGACGGAAATGAATCCGATTGAACATACGGTTTCGAATCATGAAGGTACATCGCGCACTTTGGGTCTGAATAGGAATCAAGGAGAAGTGATTGAATTGCGTCTGAGAACGGATGCGTATGATGGATATCGAGATTATAAAACTATTCGCAAGACGCTGTGTCACGAACTAGCGCACAATGTGTGGGGACCGCATGATCGGAATTTCTGGAATTTGTGCAAGGAGATTGAGAAGGAGGTAGAGGGGAATGATTGGAGGAGTGGAGGCCATGCGCTGGGGGAAGAGGAATATTATAGTAGAGAAGAAGTGGATGATCACGGTGGGTGGAGTGGAGGAGAATTTGTACTGGGAGTGGGAGGTTCGGGGGGCGCGGAAAGTACGGGGACGAATTCGGGAGCGGCTTCGGGACAGGGAATGAGTAGGAGGGAGATTTTAGCGAAGGCGGCGGAGGAGAGAATGAGGAAGGTGAGGGAACAGAGTAATGGGGAGGGAGGAAGTGCGGGTGAAGGGTCTGCTTGAGCATAGTTTTATGATTGAGTTGGAGTGTATGTTTTCTAAGCGAAGGCGTTCAGGATGATTGGATTTTAGGAGTTGAGCAGTTTTTAAGGCGT
Organism: Botrytis hyacinthi; assembly: GCA_004786245.1. Taxonomy (NCBI): domain Eukaryota; kingdom Fungi; phylum Ascomycota; class Leotiomycetes; order Helotiales; family Sclerotiniaceae; genus Botrytis; species Botrytis hyacinthi. The sequence continues at coordinate 43,735 of PQXK01000224.1, read as the reverse complement.
AGCATACATCTTGAATCACTATGTATAGTGTCGGCCATTGATTTAGATATTCGATAGACTAATTTATTACATTCGGATTCCGAATGTTCAGTTCCATAGGATCAAAAAGAAACATCCTTTAGAAACCTCACTGGAATGTTTTGCATGCACTGGTTGTTCAAGATCTAATGCAATCGCAGTCGAGCTGATTGATGTCTCTAAGACAAGGCCCCCTGCTTCATCTCACTCTCTTAAGCCATTAATCACAGATCAACGATTCAGATCAACCCTATAGGAATGAAGCATATCCGGTTTATCCTCAATTTACCTAATTCTACACACTCACCATCTCCAAAATTATGAACCAGCCAGCCAGCCAGTCGACCAACTAGCAAAATCCATACCAGCTCACCATTAAGATCCTCCATCGAAAGACCGAAAGTCCAAACACAATCAGCAAATCAACCAATCGACCGAAAAAAGACCCGAGTAAAATTTCATTCGATATCTAAACATCTATCTAGATATCTATCAACCTCCTACTCTCGAGATATACGATCAAATTTTCCCACACACGCAATACAATGCAACGCAATGCGAAATGCTCCCGCTTTCCTCTGCACCGAAAGTTAAAAACTTTTCCCGCCCCAACCCCATTATAACATTTCCTCGAGAAGGAATCAACGTTCTAAACTCCTTTTCTGACCAAATATGTACATCTCCCCTAGTCGAATGCTAAATACCTTTCATCCCCATCCCCATCTCTCTTCCCATTTTTCTCAAATCGTACACTTCACTTCGCTAGAAAGACTCCCTGACATGCGATGAGTTCCGCGAAACCCCTTTAATGGTGAATTTGGTCTTCTCCAATTGTTCTTGCTGCCATTGCAGGTGGTGTACGCCATTCTCCAGATGACCCGACGTAGAGATTCGTCTAGCAGGCGAATCAACATCCATAGCATCTCTGGATCTCTCAGGAGCCTCGATATCCTTCCAGTAATTATCCAACTTCACATGTCCGGTTTTGCCAGTCGTAATATTGAGGCAGCGAAACGTAGAACCGGAGGCGAACTTTTCGATTGCAATCATGTCACCTATGGAGATCAATAGCGTGATGTCTGTAGGCCCTCGAGGACTCTGACTGCTTGTTGCCGTGAAGACTTTGTTGATGTAATGGTGAGGTGAAGCTTTATCTTGAGGTTCATGAGCGGAATGGTCGTCAGCAGTTTCATCTGCAAAATGGCGATGTTCGTTATATTCTCGGTTGTCATCAGTACCAGCATAATAACCGCGTTTGACATCTTCTCGAAACTGCTCGATATGAAACTTGCCTCCCATTTGTCTGGTGCTTAAATTGTTTCCCGTGTAGAGATCTCGTCCTATGACGTTCGTGATTTCAATAATATCACCGGTGTTAATCTGTAAACCACCAAAATCTGGGTTATAAAGGCTGCGTGACGCAGTAAAACACTTTCCAATGTAGTCAAGAGCATCGATATCCTTCTGAAAGAACCTGGCTTGAAATCGGCCATACCTCTGGGTTCTCCTGTTGCAACCCTCATAGTTTCCCTCAAAATTGTCGTCGATAATTTCAATAGCATCGCCAGATCTTATTGCTAGATCACTGCCATTATTGGGAATCCAAGAGTGTGATGAGATGAAGGTTTTGCCAACATGTGTAGCGGGATTAACTTGGGGATAATAATCGGAGTCGTAGCTACCGTCAGTCTGTGGAATACCGATATCATTTGAGTTATGATCGAAACGTCGAGACCCCGTTGCCGAGAAAGATTCACCAGTTTTTTCAGCAGAATGGATGTCTCTCTTGAAGTATAAGATGTTGACTAGCCCCATCCTACCTGTTCTGGTATTATATCCTTCAAATATGTCATCAAAGTTATGCTTGACGATTTCAATGGCATCTCCGTATCTTATGGGCAGATCATCAACGGCATCACTGCGTGGAAAATAGTCGTGTGATGCAATGAAAGTTTTACCAACGTGTACATGCTTGCTGTTTTGGGGGGTTTTCTTGGATATAAATGGTCTGCTGATAGATTCAAGACTAGATCTCTCGACATCCTTCCAGAATGTGTCAATGTTGAAATGCCCTGTTTCTTTTGACGTCTTATTAAAACCCACAAAAGTGTTTCCACCGGAATGCTTGGTAATTTCAACCTTATCGCCAATTCTAATATCCAGAGTAGCCACATCTTTTGAATGTTTTGGGCTCTGGGTATCTGTTGCTGTGAAGGTTTTACCGACATGTGAAATAGGAGGTTCGTCATCATTATTGCAACGGGGACCAGATCGCATGGCAATTTTGTTGATGAGCACGGTATCTTCAACATCCTTCAGATAAAAATTCGCTTTCAACATCCCCGCTCTTTTTGTTGTCATATTGAATCCTACGTATGCCTCACCGGAGTGGTACGACGTGATTTTGACTTTATCACCATGGCCAATCTCTAAATCGTAAAAGGTGTTGTGGTGTTTTGGAACATATTGGCTTGAAGATATGAAAGTTGCACCAAGGAGTCCGATGGGCTCGATGTCCTGCATGAAATATTTGATGTCGATATGACCCATCTTTCTCGAAGTCTTGTTAAATGCAATATAATCGTCCCTTGATTCATGTTTAGTAATTTCAATCTCATCCCCAATTAAAATCTTTAGATCACATGGATCACCAGGCTTTGGAAGCCAGGTGAATGATGATATAAAACTTTTGCCAGCGTGGGAATCTGTACTCTTAGAATTTGTCGATGGTGTGGAGACCATGGATATCGAAGTTAAACCACCTCGCAGACCAGCATTAGATAGCCGACGAGGCGAAGGAGAATCCTTTGGCGCACTCCGAGATTGAGAAAGACGGGGTATAGATGCATTGGCATTCGTAGAGCTGGCGAGGAAGGTTGGAATATTGGGACTCTGCGGCTGACTCGAGGAGCTTGATGGACGCCTGGAATTTGCTGGTCCCGTAGGAGCGTCCATCGGAAAAGAAACCTGGCTCCGTGCACTGGTTGGTGTATTCATGGACAGCGGCGTTGAACTTGAACTTGAACTTGAAGGGCCTGTCCAGAAAGGATCATCAAGACGGACTTTCTTTGAAGCGCTACCAGTAATGTCCATTGGACTTTGTACAAGTGGTCTTCCCGAAACTCCGTTTTGAGTTTTGGGTGGTATTTGAATTGATATAGGTTTCTTTAAAAGACCACCACCTTCCTCTCTTGGAGGTTGGAGTGATACCGACTTTTTCGAAGTACTACCGCAATCAGCTCCGCCCTCCAATGGAGTCTGGATCGATACTGATTTCTTCGGAATATTGGCTGATGAATCCATAGGGGTCTGCATCGAAACAGACTTCTTTTTCAGTATACCCACATGAGGCCCGGACGGAGTTGGTAGATTGATTTTCGACCCTGTGTTCTTCAATTGTTCACCCTCCGTTGTGTCCAATCCAAGGCCATTGATAATATCCTGCGCCAACTTATCTTTAAACTGTTTTACGGACTTGTCCGCATGAACATCGTACTCCTTTATCTTCTTGATCCCCTCTTTCAACAATCGCTGTAGGTCTCGATCCAGCTTTTGTTCGAGCTCAAAAAGTGCCGTTGTGTTAGACGGAGGACTGAGTTCTGTGGGCGACACACTCGATGAACCCAATCCTCCCATCACAATATCTCCTCCGCTATCCCTGCTTCCATCGTTCTCCTCCTCATTTTCACTCTCCGGCGCAGGGCCACGGAAATCCTTAGAATTCCACTCATACTCTTCACTCTTATGCCCCTCCATTTCCTTCCTCAATCTCCTATCCCTATTCTGCAATTCCAGTGGGGAAACATCATTGACTCCACTCCTCCTATCCTGTGCTTGCAATTCCAACAACCATTTCGGACCTCTCAACCACGAGAGATCTTCAACTTCCTTTTCATTCTTCTTCTCCCTCGCATCCTCCTTGATCGAAATTGCGACTCGATTAGCTCTTCCTCTTTCAATAGCATCTTTCTGCTTCGCAATATCGTCTTTAAACTTCTCCAACAGCCTCTCTTTCTCAGCCACGAAAGTTTTGACAATATTCGCACGAACAAGACGATTGTGACGTTTGAGATTCTTGATCTTGGTATCACGATCAGTAGATGCAGGGGGTCCAGTTGGGAATCCGTTGAAGGCGACAAAGATTGAAGCATTGATTGCGGTATCCAGAGGCGTCTGATAAATTATTAGTCTTCACTTTCTCAAAGCAAACAATAAGTAGAAAAATGAGGATCAATCAAGAGGAAGAGTGGGAAGAATAGAAATGCAATCGATATCACGTGTGAACGTGAGATTCCAACTTACATCTCGTGGACGCGTTCCTAATTCCGATGTTTGACCCATCGTGAAACGCGGGCTTGGGACTATTCCAATAGAAAGCCTCGAGTGATTACACAGATATGCTCGACCATTGATCTCTATGCTTTGATGGTTTACTTCAGTCTCCAGGAACTACTTAGTGACTCTGGATAACGCCGAATGCTGTATTCAGAACTAGAATTTTGTGGTGATGCAAGGTTACTCTGTACCTGTGGATAATAAATTGTCAGTTGTGGGGAGGGAGGTAGAGGGGTCAAAGATTGCCGACGCGCTTTGTTCGATCAAGTTTGCTATATATCCTTGTTGTTCTTGCAGATATTGAATTTGACTATTAATTGAAAATTAAAGTGGTTTTGATTCACTATGTACTAATTTTTTGCTACATTACCAAAGATTTCAAAAATCGAAATTCACTTTTTATTGTTTTCTGTTAATCAGTATCTCCAGGTACCAGACACTTCAACCCAGTGATCCATTTCATCCCCTCCTTCCATCCAATATCATACTATCAGATGATATCTAATAGTCCACCCCATCCCATCCCATCTCACTAGCCGCAAACTGCCATTTCACATCCCTCCAAATCTCGTTCCAAATATGCACCGCTAGTCTCCACAGGAGATCTCCCGTCTCGGAAGAAAGGAATATTAACGCCTAGCTTCATAGCTTCATCTGCTCCGCACCCCTTAGCTCGAGTTTTGACCTCTACCGCCCCCCATTGCCTTAATAATATTGCTGCTGAGCTCAGGATGAGTGGAACAAGGCAGTAGATGATTTGTATTCATGTTTTGGAACTTTGATATCATGGATTTTATAGGGGAAGCAGGAGGTATATATATAGTTCTTGAACAGACAGCTAGCAATACATATCTATAATCATCTTATTAACTACTCAATACTACCTCTAACGTTTCTCAACTGCAATATACTATTAGTTCGAAAATGCCATCAGGAGGATGTTTCTGTGATGCGGTATTTTGCCCCTCCCTCCTAATGCCTCTCTGTCTCATGTCATTATAAGATTACAATATATTTTACAACCGCCCACCCTTGTCTTATTCCATATATGCTGATTACGCAAATCTAATAGATCCGCATAAGCTACACCGGCGAGCCAGGAGCCCATCTCCTATGCCACTGTACCGATTGTCGAAAGATTACCGGTGCTACTTATAGTAACAACATCGTATTACCGGAAGGACAATTCAAGCTTGAATCTGGTTTGTATTTCCCACGCCCTCCAGGGTTTTCCAATTTCCCATTCATTTCCCCGTTCTTCTCCTCTTTCCCTTTTGCCACCAATATCCCATCCCACAAGTCCATCATTTAACACCTCTAGGAAAACCCAAAACCATCAGCAAAAAAGCCGATTCCGGTAATCAAATCACCTCCCACTTTTGCGGTAACTGTGGCACCACTCTCTACCGCACTGGTGATTCTTTCCCCAACCAAGTAGTTATCAAAGCTGGTGTTTTGGATGACAATTGGCCGAATGAGAATGTCCCAAAGGGGGAATTGTTTGTTAAGGAGAGGGTGAAGTGGCATTCCGAGATTCCTGGTGCTGCGCAGATAGAGGGTATGCCTTCGTAGATACCTCTGGTCGAAGAGCGACTTGATAGATCGTGGTAATATATATATTGGATATTTTTTTGATGGGTATAATATAATCCTATCTTTAGTAAGGAGTCTTTGACCGAGTTCTGAATATTGCGTCGTCCAATGTGAAGCGAGAAATCCGACAATTATATTCGCTCTTGGTCGTTATTATAAGTTGTAAGTTTCAAAGATCGATCTCTTATCACCGAGAGGGTAAGACTTTCCTCACGTATTCCCTCCCAATCCTCAGTCCTTCTCTTACGAGATCCTCTACTCTCCTATCCTTCTTTCGTCTCATCCATAACAGAATGAGACCTAATAGCGCCATATCCACCAGAAAGTGTTTGATGGCGATCCATATAAACCAAGCCACCCATTTTCTTGGAGACCTTGACTTCTTGCCCTGGTATTCTCTTCCTGTAGCAATCTGCTCTCTCAATGCTGCGATCTCAGCTGTCATTTTCACTAGCGCTTGTTCCACACTCTTCCTCCATTTTGTCTTGTTGTTTTTGCCGTCGGTATGTACCTCTTCATCTTCACCACTACGTCCCAGTCGTCTCTCAGATTCCCTTTCCGCCTCATCGTCCTGGCTCATTGGACTCAATACCCTCATTGCGCCGTCGGTCCCTGACACCGGTTCTAGAAATTGTCTCGGTTGAGTCGTATACGATGGCACGCGATGACCGGGCGAAGATCCCGTGGATGATGGAGTATTATTTTTGATTTGATCCCATACAAACTCTAATTCGGCAACCAATTCTCTCGCATCTCTGCATTGCCACATCTGAAATTAGCTTATTCTCAATCCCCTCGGATTGGGCTCCAAAGGCAGGAGATCCATGACTTACGCAGTAGTACTAGCATACTTATGCATAGTATCAATCAACGCTTCAATATACCTCCTCTTCGCTTCTGTTCTACTAACCCCTCTCTGCGCATCCCACGCATCCCATTTATCCCTTTCCCTCTTTAATTCTTCTCCCTGTAGTCCCACCTCACCATCTTCTCCCTCACCCCTAGAACTCGGCCGCATCATGACACCATCCACATCCCCCTCCATAGCCTGTTTGTATAATCCATAGAGACGTAATCGATCTGCAGGAGGCGGCCGCGATGCTCCAGTCTTGGGTATCTTTTTTACTGTGTTGAGCGCGTGGACGAATACTCGGTCTGGCATTTTGGGCAGAGTCAGATTTGTACAATTGGGAATCTCTGCAGCAGTTCAGGGCAGAATTGGTAGGATAGGGTAGATATGTATCGTCATCAGGAACCGACAGCGCATTACTTACCCACAGAATCCGCCATCTTATCTCCAAAGCGTTCCTCCCTCTCTCATCTATTTAGCATGAAATGTCCCAGCCCAATGTCATAAATCAATGACTTGGTTCTCGGCCAGAAAATGCGATCTCCACAAACTTGGAGCAAATGTTTCAAAAAGCAAAGGAATATTATTATAGATAGCAAAGTGGGAGATCTGAAATGAAAGGAAATGCAAATATTAAATGATAATCATGCGCATCTTTTCGCGTTTGTACCTGCAATGACCAACCGAGGCTCGAGGAAATGCAGTAATTACAAGGGTTAGCGGTGCCGGAAAGGACCACGCTAGTAATCTTACCTTGGGATCGCTACTTACACCCCTGGCTCGGGAACTTTTTATATGTTGTGAAAGGTAGCTTTGGAGTGACAATATTGAAGAACAGAATATATCGCGGTTCCTGAGAGACGGGAACATGAAACATGTAGAACTGTCAATTGACAAGTGTTTGTAAGGATTCTTGAGGGTTTTCACTCAATGATCCACAATGATGTTTTCAGCGCAAGGGGAACAACCAGTAAAATGATAACACACATTAGTTGATTGCTTGAGAATGGATCCAAGGTCGCTGAAAATATGTATGATGGATGCATTCGAACACCTCATGAACGCCTTCACACGAGTAGCTCATGAAGAGGCGGATATGTTAATTATTTCGTGTCCTATCTGGAAAACTTAATTCTTGGGTATCTATTCCCCTGCCAACAAGTAACTTTTAAACAAATGCACTGCAATGAACCCAAATGCATGTTGACCGCTGCAGTCCAAGCAATCCTTATTCGTCAATCAATATCCCTCGAGATGAGAGCCCTTACTGACCACCCGACTGAAGGTCATGACTTTCCTTTTTAGCTGTTGATCATGATCAATTTTCTTCTTGTTTTTGGAGCGCAATCCTTTCTCTTTCCTGTTGTGCGTCGTAGATCTTCTTCTTTTCCAAGTACTTGGCCATCATCTTCTTGTTATTCAACGCCATCTCCGCGGCTTTGAAGCCTGCCTCTTTCTTGCCATTTGCACTTCCAAACCCAATCTGTTTGTCAACTTCACCCCATCCGTCAAGAAAAACGCCGACTGTAAACACCGCGAGCTTAGTATTTTTGTCCTTCTTGGCTGTTCCGATATCCTTATACGTCAATTTACTGACTTTCGAACTGAGGGCCTTTTGTAGTTTCTCTTTGGGATTAAGTACGCTTTTAGTTTTTGTCTGGACGTGGTCAACATTTCCTCTTAATCTCCATAAGGGGCTATCCAATTTATCCTCATTCCGCTCTTCTTGTTGAATTTCTTTCGATAATACTATGGCCCAGAGACTTTTCAGCCATTCAGATGCACGTGAAACTCCATTTTCCGGATCTGACAGCACGACAGCTGCGACATATGCCTCAAAAATATCTCCCATTGCTTTGACTTTTTCCGGTTCTTTCATAGGATGGAGAGTATCTTCTGGCAATTTTGCGCGCTTTTCGAAACCATACTTTCGTGCGAAATCAGCCAAAGTGACATTCTTGACGAGTCTTTCACGAAGTTGGGAGCATTTTCCAGGCAGTAAGGCAGGGAATGTCTGTGATATGAGAAGGGTAGAAATGGTGTAGATATATGCATCCCCTACCCATTCTAGGCGTTCATAGCTCAAATCAGTAACGCTACCATTAGTACGGCCATGGTGAGTGAACGAAGCCAGCTCAAGAGTAGGATCATACACTTCTGGAAGGGGTGGAAGTTTTGATGGAATGGAAGACAAAGTCCATGGTGTAATTTGTAGAGCTGTTAATATTTTCCCTGGGTTCCCAATGACAGGTTCTTGAGATGAACTTTCAACCTTGAAGTCCCCAAAACCACTATGTCGCTCATCTTTCAAGTCCGACTGCACTTGGTCTCGTAGTGTATCACGAAGTTCGGTCACTCCCGAAAATGCTGCACCACCCATTAAGGCCTCAACGACGCCCACATCGTCTTCCCCAAGAAGTTCTTCTAATGCACCCAATAATTTGGAGATTTTCTTATGCGACAAAGAATTGATCTGATATTTGAATTAGCGTTGTGGATGTATTCAAGAATTCTGACTTACGTTTCTTTTCTTGTGCTCCTGACTGCTGCCATTCTCGAAGGGAAATGGTCGTTTAGATGCCATTTCTAACTTGACTGGGTTTCCCAAATTTGCTTCTGAGTCGGATGCACGCACCATTACAATGCTTGAAGTACAAGTGATTGTTCACAGTAAACCTCAATTAAATGAAGTGAGAATTGAATTTAATCGACCAAAGAAGAAAATGGGTTCAGATTGTTCGATTAAGAATTGAAAAAAATCGTCACTAATTGACAAAATAGAGGATTCGAAGGTCGCGAACCAGAATATCGAGGGCGACACGTGATGTCCGGATCAATAAAGGTCCGAAATCCCGGATAGGGCCGCTAAATCTATAGAATTGATGAACAACTAGATTTGGAAAGCAAATCCAAGCCAATATCACTAAACATGTCGGTCGCAAAGTCGAGAGTGCTGGAATTGATGAAGGTATTGATCTTTATAATTTTGAAGTCGGGAACTTAGAACTAATCTCAGTCACACAGGTCCAATGCCGGATCTTCTCAACCACATTCAATCCTGATAGACTTCGAACAGGAAACAAGATTCTTCGACAAAGATTAAAGGGACCGGCGTTGGCTGCATACTACCCGCGAAAGATGGCTACAATTAAGGACTTGCAGAAAGCTTACGACGAATATGACGTCGAGACCTATGATGATGCGGAGGAAGATAGATTTGAACATATTACAATGTATGTGTATCATCTATATCAGTGTCTGGAAACTCCTGCTAACAGTAATGTAGTCTGAAAGCGAGAGGAAAGGGAGCACCGAAAAAGAAGAGGACTGCAGAAGGTATGTGGTTCACTGCGGGTATGGTGGCATTTACTAACAAATTTACCCAGATTCCAAGAAGTTCAAGGGAAAGAAGAGGTAGATGAGGATCAGCGTTATATCCCGAACATAACTTGTACAGCATTTTACAACTGTAGCATTACTGGCGTTTGGGGTCAGCTCTTGGGACGGGACTTGGTGGAGGGTTTCCTGAACTATTGCCAGGACCTTGAACGCAAATTGCAGAAGCTCAATCAAATGAGAAAGATTATTTTGAATCTGCATACATTGCTCCTGAAAGCATTGAAATTTGGTTAGAAGTCACAATACTGCAAGTGATTGCAGCCTTGGAATGGATTAGGGAATGAACTAGCTTCTTTCATGGCCACGAAGTATTGAGATCACGCCGATTTCGACTTCAAATCCCTCCCTTTCAGCTTATTGGTTAAACCTTTAAGACCTTGATGAAAGTTTAGCCATACATGATTTCTTTCTATTTCAACGCGGAAGTATACAGTAATCAGGAGGGTCATATGTGTTAAGTACGATTCATATCTACTACCATCTCTAGGCATGATCAGAGGACATAACGATCTGTCGTACTTTCTACAATTCTATACAAGTTGCCATTCCCTTATATGACCATCATGGGAAGACGGTGTTCTAAAACAAATCTTGGTCTGATACTTCGGCCCGAAAGGTGATTTAGATTCATCGAATGTAAACTTTGGAAGTAGTTGAGATTCTTTCAGAGAAGTTATACATGTAGGAATTTAAGTGGTACTAGCACAGAAAAGAAGGGGCAAGAACGATCATGCTGGAACTTTGTATTCATTGAGCTTTTCGGATTTTCTCTCTTGCAGTATTTGATTTACTTTCCTCTTTCATAGAGCCTCTTACTCTACTTGCGTCTCATATTTACCTGATTGACAAAAAAATCTGCCCATCCAATCATGAAAAGACTTTAGAGTTGAAATATGCGAGACGATAGAGATTAAGATTCTCTGAGTGAATATAAAGCTTGCCGAACACCCGCACAAAATCACTTTCGACCTTTTTTTTTTTCATTTACGACGGGACCTTCATTCTTTCTTTAAACCTCAATTCCAAATATAGTGAATTATACCTTCAGTTTTTTGCATGCCTTTTGATAACAAAGGATAGAGCAGCTGCCAAGGATAGACGTTACTTCTCTATCTAAGTCTCCATAGAGCTACGACTCTTATTTGTTTTCTTGACCTTCAATACCTTCATTTCTCTTCATCTACTTTCAACTCATCTACGAGTGAGCCATTCAACAATCATTTTCGATCTATTCTGTCAGCACAATCTGCATTGGATCATTACTTTCCTTTCACATCCACTCATCAAGATATCTCACAAGCAACATGGCTTCCTCAGTCGCTTCCAATGGATCGCCAACCCTCCGTCGTACAATTGATCGTAGCAGCCATGAGAACCCTGGACTCTGTGACGATGCTGTTGATAAACTAACAACAAGAATGGTGAGTTTGCATCTTCAATTCTTTCCGTCGTTTTCCTCATTGATTGCCATTTCTGTGTCTCTGACACCCTTCTAATAAAAATTTACTATTTCTTCTCGAGTGAGCTCGGTAGCAGAGTCTTCCCTGCTTACCTTCCACTCGAACGCTGTCTATGCAATCTCATTTTCTACATATCTCGCATATCTTACTGACCAATATTATTCAGGACAATGCTAATACTCTCAAGAAGGCCGCTACAGCTCTTTCTACAAACAAGTTGGGCAACCAAGCTGCTCCTAAGGTAAAAATCTCATCCACTCAATACTTTAATGCATACTAACGGATACAGAAGATGAAGTTAAGCCACGAACCTTTCATTGCCCCTACTACCACAGCTCCTTCTTTCCAATGTCCCACATTCGACAACTCGCCAAATCCTGTCGATAAATTATTGGCCAAGCTTTCGGAGCAACAAGCGGTTCTCAATCGCCAACATGAAGCTTTAAGGAACTCAGATGACTATGGTTCGAACAATTCAAGAACCCTCGACTACTGTTCTGCTCCTACTTCTGTCCCAATTACACCTGCTACGGAAAGTTTTGACTCGGGCACAGCGACAACTGCTCCAACTACTCGTCCTCAGAGTCGTGGCGATGGCGATAATCAGCCTAGTGCTGAAGAAGTTCTACGTCTCAAGATTGAGTTGGAGGCTGCAAAAGGAAGAATTGCACGCATGGACCAAGAGCTTGCACAAAACCGCATTACAAAGCACACTATTGACCAAGCTATCGGTAGTGTTTCTGAAGCCGACTTTCCTCTCGGAAATGTTTCAGACCCCTCTGCCGGCATCCCTCCAAATCATTTCCGTCCTCACGTCACTCGTGAAAGCTCCTGGGCCAACCAAGAAGATGCACATTCTGATCATAGTGATGCTCTTTCCGCAAGTGGCTACAACCGTACTCGAGCTATTTGGGGTAATAACAAACCAAATTTCCCAAATACTCCACCCATGCCTTCCTTTCAACCTTCTGATTCACATACTTCTGGACAATGGATGGGTCGTGGTGGTTGCAATCAACCATTCGTTGAGCCAAACATGGCATTTGGTGGACCACCTCCAAATGCCTTTCGTGGCGAGAGATATGAGCATGATATGGCAATGCCCGGTGGTGGAGTCCGTCGTAACAATGGCAACAGATTCAATAACAATCGTAATCTAGGTTCCATTCCTTACTCGAGCAGCTCAAGCTCCTTTGAAGGTTTTACACCAGCTTCAAGTTCTTACGGATCAATGGGGGGAATTCCAACTCCACTGGGCAACCAGATGAATATGGGTATGAACATGGGAGGTGGAATGTACTCAGGCTACCAACCTCAGCCAATAGGCACACCTCTTTCGCCACATGCACCAGAGTTCACTTCAGCCAGTGGAACATGGAAGACCGAGGTAAGCATCAATCAATTGATTAAGCAGCATTCACTAACTTATCTTCAGTCGGTTGCCAATGAAGGTCACCAAACTTATCTACCAACCACTGAGCCATTGAACTATCGTCGTCTCCTGGACAGAACCGTCAACTGTAACTGGAAGTATATTGTTGACAAGATTGTCTGCAATAATGATCAGCAAGCTTCGATCTTCTTGCAACAAAAGCTCAAGGTTGGTACAACAGAGCAGAAATATGATATCGTCGAGGCTATTGTTGCCCAGGCTTACCCTCTAATGGTCAACCGCTTTGGCAACTTCTTGGTTCAACGATGCTTCGAGCACGGTACTCCAGAGCAGGTCATCAAGATTGCAGAGGCTATACGTGGCAATACTCTCAATCTCTCTATGGATGCCTTTGGTTGCCATGTTGTCCAAAAGGCTTTTGATTCGGTTCCAGAAGATTACAAGGCTATTATGGTCCATGAACTGCTTCGTAGGATTCCAGAAACTGTCATTCATAGATACGCTTGCCATGTCTGGCAGAAGTTGTTTGAACTTCGCTGGACTGAGTCTCCCCCTCAGATCATGAAGTATGTTAATGAAGCTCTTCGTGGTATGTGGCATGAAGTCGCTCTTGGTGAGACTGGTAGTTTGGTTGTTCAGAACATCTTCGAGAACTGTCTAGAAGAAGACAAGGTATGTCTGAATATTCGCCTTGTATTGAATTGTGTCTAATCGTATCATAGCGTCCTTGCATTGAAGAAGTCCTTGCTAGCATTGACATTGTTGCCCATGGACAGTTCGGTAATTGGTGTATTCAACATATCTGCGAGCATGGAGCACCAGCTGATCGTAGCCGGGCTATTGACCATGTTATCCGATATGCTTCTGAGTACAGCATGGATCAGTTTGCTTCTAAGGTTGTCGAAAAGTGCCTCAAGATTGGCGGTGTCGACTTTCTTGGTCGTTACCTTGATCGTGTTTGTGAAGGTCGCCTCGATCGTCCCCGCATTCCTTTGATTGATATTGCCAGTGATCAATATGGCAATTACTTGATCCAATACATTTTGCAACACTCTAACCCACAACATCGGGAAATTGTTGCTTCTCATATTCGCAAGCACATGGTCTCCCTTCGTGGTTCGAAATTCGGTTCCCGAGTTGGTATGCTCTGCACCAATCCTGCCCTTCAAACTCGTCCAGGCCCAGGCTCTGGCCCTACAATCAGCAGCGCTCCACCACCACGTATGCCACCAACCAACGTCCGATACGGTGGCGCCTACCGCTAAGTTACCTACAACTCATCATTTGCTTTTCCTGCTTTGTCATATTGCCTTTTGTGTTCGGGTCTTCATACGATCTTTACAAAGACAAGGTTTTATGCAACCAAGATAACAGTACAACATATCCTCCGGGGCTTTTTGTTTTCCCGCTTTCAGTCTCTCATATCTATGGACACCTTACATTGGTTCTACATTATTCAGCAGATACAAAGTCAAGCTTGTATTGTCCACACTCTCGCTGTAAATTGGGATTTCCCTTCGTCGAATTACGACATGTTCATTCTGTTTGATCAACATTATCTTCGAAAAGCTATTCTACCATAACGAGTCATCCTAAGCTGAGGATTATCTTCAGTACTTTGGACAGATCATAGTTACTACTTTTGCATTATGTTATGCGAGAGGTGATATTTTTTCGAGGCTCTTGTCGCCAAAATCTTCTCTTTTTATCGACTTTTGAATCATCCATTGTGTGGAGGTTTACTCCGCTTTAGTGTTTGTTCTCAGATCGGATACACTGTCTCTCCCTTCTTTTTTTGTCAGATGAAAATGTTTCGGTGTGGTAGAAATTAATGTGGTGGAGAGGTTTGATCATACTCATATACTTCATTGTGCTCTTTCTGCTTGTACTTAAACAATCAAAGAAACACCTAGAGCTTTGTTATATAGTCACTCATTAGTAAATATAAAGCCTTTGGTCAATATCATTCAGGCAGTCATATATGTTCACTAAGAATGTTGTGTATAGAGATAAGTAGCTTGATGTTTTATGGGATGACAATGCGTAAAAGAAACGAAACACTGTGAAACTCGATCTTAATTCTAATTTTGGTGGTACAGTACAAAGAAGGAAACGCCAGCCATCTCGTTCCCTGGTCATAAAAATACATGCCCTTCGTCCAATAACACCTCAAGCATACCACCAAAACCTCCGTGATTATCAAACCTCAGACACCCCACTCCCAATCCAGATTCCAATCATCATTCAATCAATCATCCTCAATATCATCATCACTCAGAACAAATTTCTGCTCCAATTGCTGCACAGGCATTGCTCTCTGACTACCCATTCCTTTCTTCATCACGACCCCCATATTCCCACCTCGCTTCTTCTTCCGAGGTGTACCCATACCATCACCATTTGGTTTATCGGTGGCCCAATTTTCAGTATTGGGATCAGGATTGGGAGATTCGTCATCGGAAAGGGAGGCGGGATCGTCGGAGGTTTGCGCGGGGCCGATGCCGGTGAAGGTTGTTATTTTGGAGAGGGAGGCGAGCAGAGGGTTGGTTTGGAAGTTTGGGATGGTGGGAGCGGAGGAGGAAGATGAAGAGGAGAATGGGTTGCGGGATTGGTGGGGGGAGGATCTGGATTTGGCGATTTGGATCATGTAGGGGAGGCGCTCGAGGAGCATTTCCGTACGAGCGGAAACGCCGAGGGTGAGGAGCGGTGGGGCGTCTTCTTTTTTTGCAGTCTTGGGATTGGATTTGGATTTGGATTGTGAGGGTGGTGGAGCGGCGTTTTTGATTTTCCAGCTTTCGACTGTGCCAGCTTTAGGGCGAGCGAATGCTGCGGCGCCAGATGTAATACTTGACGAATGCGTACTCGTAGGATCGATTTCTCCTTTCATTAACCGTGTAACCCAGAGATCTAATGTACTTTCCATTTCCTCTTTCATGCGCCAGAGTTTGAGACTGGTGGGATAGAACATTTTATGTGCATCGCCTGTTTTGCCAGTTCTGAATCCGGCTGCGGCAGGCGCTTTGCGGGATACGGGGTGAGGGAGTGAGAAGAGAATACCGCGGACAGCAATTTGGAAGGACATTTCGTCTTGGCGGAGAATGTCGCCTCCGGTTCCTGTAATGCCGCCACCGAAGCCGGAGGATTGGAGGGAACCGTCCCAGGAGGGACAGAGTAGGTCACTATCAGAAAGGGCATCGATGCAACCATTTACATGGTCGAGGGATGAGAATTCGAAGGAAGAAGGTGGTGCTTCGCATGAAAGGATGTAATTCTCATGGAGGGCAGCGATGAAGGTTGGTGTGTCGGTGCCAGTCTCGTCGATAAGCTCGTTTATGACCACTTCGGATTTCTTGGGACGAGAGTGATGGGATATGAAGTGTGGCAAAGATTCCACATCGTCTAATACCTTTCCTTCTCGCTTGTTGTAAACGACTTTTCCGACGGCATGGAAAATTCCCAAGCTAGCTTCGCGGCGCGTGATCAGTTCCAACGATTCTTCTTCCATCTTTGTCAAAGATGTATCTTTGCTGTTTTTCTTCCCCTTGCCAAATATAACTTTGCCTCCCCAGTCATCGACATCTCCTCTTAAACACATAAACTCTAGAGAGCCAATTGCACTCCTGATATCGCCCACCTCGCCAAGCTTTTTCAATACTTGAGGTCCTGGTGTCTTTTTCCTACCTGATTTTCTTGACTCTTTTTGTACCACCGTCTCGAGAGCTTTTGCTAATATGGTCGGGGCAATAGCATTGAATTCTATCACTCCTACTCCCGGATGCTGAAGAATCTCTGGTCCAAGAAGACGATGAGCAGTGAAGCTGTCTGCAGACGCTGAGGTTGTTGTAAGCAATGTTTCTGATACAATCATTACCACAGGAGTGATAGGATCAATTCTAGCTTTGGGATTGTATGGCATTGAGAGAGGAGGAGTATTAGAAGCAAGGTATTGAAGTATCGCAGATCGAAAAGATGGCAAGGCACTCGAAGAACGTGTAAAAGTGTTTGGAAATTCTTCGACTAGTATAATTTGCTTCCTTCGATCCAACGGATTGACTTCTACCTTGGCTGGAATCTCTCCATGGTCGTCGGAAAATAAATCTAGTTGACCAAATTTCCCACCCCGACCCATGAACTCCTCAAATTGTGCAGCCATTGACTGAAAGCCGTCTGAGGAAGCGATTGTTCCAACAGGGTTCCTCCATTCTAGAACATCACACCCCATATCTTTCGCTAATAGCTGTACTGTTGTCGTCTTTCCGGTTCCGGCAGCGCCCTTTAAGATCAATAACCGTTGTCTCATCTGCCCTCCTATAACATCATCAAGCCAGGTTCGAACATCAATTACTTTCTTCTTGTGGACTCCAAGCTCTTCCAGATTATTTGGCCCAAAGCGTTCAGCCCAAGGTCGTATATCCTCTTCCTCGGCCACACGTTCTATTATAGAACTCTGAGACGGTCTTACAAATCTTTGACTAGCGCTGGGTGTGTTTGTACCTGAATTTGTGAATACGTTCTTTCCAACTCCCCGTTTGGCAGCTTGCCCAACAATACTAGTTGCTTGCGCTCGACTCTCTCCCACATCGTCATCATCTGATATTAAATCATCTATCAAATCAGCCTCCTGTTGAATATCTCTTGAATTGAGAACCTTAATTCTTTGTTTAGGTATCGTCTCGCCTTCCGTTTGTGCCTGCTGCCTCTGCGATTGCCTTGCAAACAATGTATTGATATCTGCATTCTGCCGCTTTTCTTCAACTTTCCTTCTACTTCTTGGTTTCTCTGGACTTGTACTGGGACTCTTTGTAGTGGACTTCTTGCGATGATTTGGTAAGTGGATCGGGGCAGCATTGGGAGGATGAATGCTCGCTTTTGTTGGAGGTTTCAAAAAAGAAGAAGATCTCGTGGAATTACTGGATTGCGACATAGACCTTGGGGCAGGCTCAGAAGAGCTCGATCTTGGTGGAGGAGAATGCGCCAAACTATTCAATCGACTTTTGAACTTGTTCACCTGAATCGATTCATTGTCCTCGTTATCAGAGGAATGGTGAGATGATTCAATGACATTGCGCTTCCGTCTCTTAGCTGGAGGTGCCATGACGGCAATAATATGTTCTTACCGGGAAACATAACCTTACTCATCAAAAAGCCTGAAGTATGGTGGGTCGGCGTGATATTTGCCTAGAAGATCGAATGGAAGCTCAATCTTGAAATGCATTAAAGCGATGCAACATCAAACATTAAGCTTATCTTATCTTGGGTCACATGACTGCGCGAGTATTATGTAACCCGTGCTTATTTCGACCTATAGCCAATTTCTTATAGAACTTTAAGACTCGGTACAATAACTCCTCATCTAATATTGTTTAATTTACCCATTACTCATTTATCACACTACCGTAAGTACAATCAGTTGCACTTTTCTATCATCATGCCTTTCTTAGATCGGATACAAAGTTGCTTCCGGGTCACTCATTCGATAGAGAGATAAGCCCTGTGCAGCAAAATGCACGACGCATCATGGGAGTGTTTGAAAGAGGTGGTTTGAATCAACGAGGGTTCAAACCACTCTGAATTACAGCTAAGCTTCTTGTGTTTGGACGAAAGCCGATGAAATCTTGATTAGAGAATTGAAACTTTATTCATCTGCCTGATTTTGATTCGAGGCCAAACGACTTTGCCATGAGCATTTTACGTAGTGGCGATCTATTCTGTATGTTTTAAGTGGTCGCATGAAGCTTGTCTATTTCCTCGACTTCCAGTGTGGTCAGCAATCGCTAGGCTATGCGAATGACAGAGGCTGAATTTTGTTGTGGAAATCATGTCTCGTGGTTCAGTTACAGTGTACCACGAATCGTGGCTATACAGCCTAACTGCATACTTGGCGGGGCCCCGCGTTGGGGAATATTTGTGCTGTTGCCTTCATATACAGCATATGATTAATTTATGCGAATAGAGACGGGACATCTCAGCGCAAGCGAAAGAGCCATTTTGAAGTTTGCGTTTTTTTTATAAATCTCTTTTCACTTTGATGTTTCCCCTTGCAGGATGGGCTTGTCGCTTTTGATTTTCATTGGAAGTATTGGACAAGCAAATTAATTGTTCACACGCCCTATGTCCTGCCTTGTAGGCAATTGGCTTAGATTCTAGTGACTTGTCAGCCTCAATTTCTAGAAGCTATCCTTTTCCTTTGGTACAAGGGGGATGCTGTATTTATAATGTCAGACTACACACAGACTGTGCCATTCAGGATTGAAGTGCAGCCTTCTCGTGCCTTACGTTCACGCACATTGATAATAGCCAATACGTCAAATCAGGATCAAGTAAGTATTTTGCATACTAGGGCAGCCATTGTTTCTCAGGGTCGCTTGGGTAGTGTAGAAACGATAAGAGGCTGCTTACTGGTGGTATATATGTACCTCTTGTCCCAGCTTTTCATAAATTGTCATTTTATCGCTCGTTTCAAGACATTGAACGAAAAGTGTGTATAATGCCAGAACCAAAGTACCTCGAAGAACATGTAAATTTTGTTCACCCGGAATGGTATGTTGCATTTGACATTCTTTGGGGCGAGCTCCATATTTCATGTTCGCTGATAAATGTTCAAGGACACGGTCGCAGGCTACTGGTAATAATCTAGGTGGTTATACCGTCGAAATCGAAGCGAACCAGCACCATATAAACCTGAACAGCAACTTGGATGCTAAGTGAGAAGTGCCTCGAATCCTCAAAATACTCTAAACTTTGCTAAATCTCTAAAATAGGATCCATAATCCGTTATCTGGAATTCCAACGACGTTACTATACGATCAGGTCAAAGCATTCGCAACTAAACATCAATTGCTCAGTGTTCTTCCAATATTGGTTAAAGGGGCGCTGGTGGCACAAGATCCAACAAATTACGAAGATATTAGAGGTGAGAATGCCCTGAATGAAGAAGAGATTGAATGCTTGAGGGACGAAATCCTTCATAGATGGAAACAGCCATGGGCGTTGTATATCACCATTATTACATGTTCCATTGGGTATGTCTCCACCCTAACTTAGCACTTTACTTGTCTAGCTCTCTGACTTTCATCGTAACAGAGCTGCCGTTCAAGGATGGGACCAAACAGGTTAGTTAACTACAACTTTTCATGCTGGCGCTGAAAATGGGGCTTGAGAACAAGAATCAAGGTGGTTTCAAACATTCGAATTTGAGCCGAATACAAATCTTACAACGACTCGAATCGGAGCAACTTCGGTTGTCTCCTCACTGTCCTAGTGGGCTCAGAATTATTGTAGCTGTGATCTAAATACCTCCATCTGTCGTGAAAAAATAATTACTGATAAGCGAATGCAGGCTCAAACGGTGCAAATCTATCGTTCCCGGATCTCTTCGACATTGGAGGAAAATCTACCCGCGAAACAATGCTAGTTGGGCTCTGCAATGCCGCCCCATATATCAGCAGCGCATTCATAGGTTGTTGGATTTCTGATCCTCTCAATAATTATTTCGGACGCCGGGGAACCATCTTTGTCGCCGGAAACTTCTGTCTGTGGAGTGTGATTGGTAGTGCGTTCACGACAACATGGCAAGAGCTTTTCATTTGCCGTCTTATACTCGGACTCGGGATGGGTGCCAAAGCTTCGACAGTTCCGGTATATGCGGCGGAAAACTCACCCGCAGGTACACTCGCTCTTTTCTTCCCTCGATTCAATATTTTGATCTCAAAGCTGATGTTTGGTTAGCTATTCGAGGTGCGCTCGTTATGTCCTGGCAAGTTTGGAATGCTTTCGGAATCTTTCTCGGCTTTTGCGCAAATTTGATCGTTGCCAACGTTTCTCGAATAGCCTGGCGTCTTCAGCTCGGCTCTGCATTCATACCCGCTGTACCTCTTTGTGTCTTGATCTTTTATTGCCCAGAAAGTCCCCGCTGGTATATGAAGAAGGGCCGATATCCAGAAGCATATCAATCTTTGTTGAAACTTCGAAACAATCCTCTACAAGCTGCGCGTGATCTTTACTATATCCATTCCCAGCTTGAGCTGGAGGCAGAGATTGTTGGAAACCATACTTACTTGACAAGGCTTACACAGTTGTTCACAGTGCCTCGGTTAAGAAGAGCGACGCTGGCTAGCTTTACAGTCATGCTGGCTCAACAAATGTGTGGAATTAATGTCATTGCATTTTATTCATCGACTGTCTTTCAGAAAGCTGGTGCCGGCAGGATCAATGCACTTTTAGCTTCATGGGGGTTTGGTCTAGTTAATTTTATCTTTGCATGGCCAGCTATATGGACAATTGATACTTACGGCAGACGAACCTTGTTGCTATTTACGATTCCCAACATGGCTTGGAGTATACTTGCTGTGGCACTTTGTTCATTGATACCGGAATCCAGTCGAGCACATCTAAGCCTTATGGCGCTGTTCATATATGTCTACGCTGCTTTCTATAGCCCCGGGGCAGGTCCAGTTCCATTTACATACTCCGCTGAGGTGTTCCCGCTATCACATCGTGAAGTTGGAATGGGTTGGGCTGTTGCTACAAACTTCTTTTGGGCCGCTGTATTAAGCATTACTCTGCCTAGAATGCTTGATATCTTTACTGTTGCTGTACGTAGGACTCTCATCTGAACCAGAGCCTCTCCATCAGCTTGGTTGCTAATTTTTCATGTAGGGAACCTTCGGTTTCTACGCTGGATTAAATGTTTTATCATTATGCATGATATTTCTGTGGGTACCAGAAACCAAGCAACGTACACTCGAAGAACTAAATTTTGTGTTTGCTGTTCCCACGCGCACACATATGCATTACCAGCTTACTAAAGCTTTGCCGTGAGTTATCTCCTCCTCTCTCTACATTAGATAGCATCGTTGGCTAAATCGAATAGATGGTGGATAAAACGATATATATTGCAGCAGAAATATGCAACCCTCGAACCATTGTACGAGTTTGAGAAACCAACAGGCCAGCGAGAAATCAATGAATTATATGAAAATGACAGGCTGAGAGCTCAGAGGAGACAGGATACTGAGTGGATAGCAAAGCGTCAAAAGCAAAGCTTTGCTGGAGGGGGGGAGGCCCTGAGGGGAAGCACTCAGATTGACAGGAGGGATCTATGATGTATTATCAAAGAGGTGCTGTATTTTTTGTCACAGGTTTACAGCGTTCAAAATTTCCACTGAAGTATTTTCCCTTATCTCAGCCAATCTACTAATCAAACCGATCTTCGATCTATCATTCTATTTGAAACAATGAAAATCACTCACTCCTTGATTTTATACTGCGAATTAAGCCGTGATCCTTGATTTCACTATCCCGAGTCGACTACATGGTATAAAATTGCGTGGAATAATTAACAGTTTCTGATTACTTTGATGTAAGTATGATTTCAATTTTCAGTGCATGTTAAGGTGATCAAACTAATAGCTAGGATCTAGTCAAGATCGAACCACTTGGGTAACTGAAGAAGTTTTGATGTGTCCGATGGGCGTCCGCCGCCAGTCTTCCAGACCAAGACCATTGCGCAACTCAACCACTCGGTAGACGTTAGTTAACCGACAAAGGAGTTGTTCTTGTAGGTGTGGAAGGGGTGTAAAATTATCCATGCTATGGATCTAGATGATATACCGATCCATCACCGAGGTCGCAGTCATTCTGCAAGAAAGTTTAATCTTCAATATTGATGATTCTGATGATGATGGGCATATACTATACTTGAATTGTTAACCTCTCTCTTACAACCCTATTCGGTGGATGTTATGTGGTACTGAACTGTAAAGCTCGTATAAGTTGGAAAATATCCGCGATCTCTACATATATAGACGCACTTTTCGTAATTCTCCGTACACCGAGTTCCCCGCATTGAACCACACTTGTTTTCATACCCCCCGCATTTGAATTGCCGCCCAAAAACTCCGTCGTATATGCATGTCTTAGTCATGAATTGCAAGCCGAAACATGTCCGAAGTGTGTTCGTGTGGTAGTCATTAGGTGTATATATCTTGCCATCTCTTGACACTTCTTGTCAATAACTATGTTTTTCTGATTCCTTTTCTTTCTGGGAATACAAAACAACATGTTTCAAGAAATTATCTCCCTCCCAATATGGGCGCTCATTACGATCCCAGTATCCACTTACATCCTAAGCACCGTATTCCTTGCAATCATAGACCCTCTCCGTCATATTCCAGGACCGTTCCTCGCACGCTTTACTCGAGCCTGGTATTGTTGGAAAATATACGAAGGCAATTTCGAACGTACCAACCAGCAGTTACACACTCGCTATGGCCCTATTGTCCGCATCGCACCGCATGAATACTCGATTGATGATGTCGATGCTGCCAAAGTCATCTACTCTATTGGTGGAGCTAGTTTCCGAAAAGCATCATGGTATGTGTCATGGCAGCCTTCGAATCAGACCCTAGCTTCGCTATTCGCTGAGCGTAATCCACATATTCACTCTGCACAACGACGTAAGGTCGCAAATTACTATAGTATGAGTTCTATGGTTGGATATGAGGGTCATGTGGATAACTGTTCCGAGTTACTCTCACGATACTTCGTGAAATCGGCAATTTCAGGAGGATTTGTTGACATGCAGTATTTGTTGCAATGCTATGCGTTTGATGTTATTGGAGAGATTACATTTGGCAAACGCTTTGGATTTCTAGATATGGGAGAGGATAAGGATGGTGTGTTCAAAGTAATCGATAATGGATTATGGTATTCTACGTTCGTTGGGATCTGGAGCTGGCTTCACGCTTGGATATTTCCGTTACTGCCTAAAACTGGCGGTATGGCATATATCATCAAGTTCACAGCGGATAGAATTGCTGAAAAAGAAAAGGCGTTACAGGAACAAGGAAGTGGCAACAGGAAAGAAGAGGGCACTCTAGACTTCGTGACGAGGATTTTGATGGCTTCTGAAAAAGATCCTGAAAAGATTACGAGAGGCGATTTGATTAGCACATGCCAGTCCAACATTGGTGCAGGAAGTGATACAACAGCTATTACCCTTTCGAGTGTGCTTTACCATTTGGTGAAGTACCCAAACACTTATCAAAAACTGCGAGACGAGATCGAGACTGCGGCAAAGGAGGGAAGAATATCAGATCCTATTACCTTTAAAGAAGCCCAAGGACTACCGTATCTACAAGCTGTAATGAAAGAAGGATTAAGAGTCCACCCTGCTGTGGGTCTGGGGCTACAACGAATCGTCCCGGCCGAGGGTATTACCATCGCAAATCAATTCATACCAGGTGGCTCTACAGTTGGTATCAATGCATATGTAGCTCATCAAAACACTTCTGTCTGGGGTTCGGACGCAGATCAATGGAGACCCGAAAGATGGTTCGAAATTGAGGAGCAAGGTCGAGGTGCAGAAGTTGAAAAGTACTTCTTCTCTTTTGGCATGGGTTCGAGAACTTGTATTGGCAAGAACATTAGTTTGTTGGAGATGAACAAGCTGATACCGCAATTGGTGAGGAGATTTGATTTCGAGTTGGATGCGGATGTGGAGCGAAATGGGGGGATAGTTTGTAAGAACAGATGGTTTGTCAAGCAACAAAATTTCAGAGCAAGAATTTTGAGAAGGGAGGATGGTAAGATCGAATAGGATAGAACTTTGTTGTATGTTTGCAATGTTTCGATTAGGATTGTTGATTTCAATAAGTTGGTACTGGGAATTCGGGTTTGACAACGATAGGCGATAGGAAGGGGAGGTATCTAGGATACGATTGGATCGGTAACAAATCTTAGATGAAATGATTTATCTCAACAATTACTGATTGAATTGTGCGTGTCGATGTTATCGAATAATCGAAATATTTGAATTAACGTCGACGCTTCAAACACCATTATGTAACTCTGCGCTAACTATGGTTCCCACTCCTGAATCCATGACCTCATTATCTTCCCAAATCATCGATTCCACCAAGTCCTTCAACTCACCTGAAAAAAACCATCCATTTCATATTCTTCCTTCAAACATTCGAAAATGTCTCAACCATTTATCCTGACCCTCCGCCTCGACGCCGCCTCCGAAAAACTCCTCACTGCTCTCCGGTCCCGCTATTTTCCTTCTTCTCGCAACTACCTCTCTGCACATATAACTCTCTTCCATGCCCTTCCCTCTTCCCAGCATTCTCTTTACAAATCCACCCTCTCGTCCCTCTCATCACCAGAACGAAAATTCAAAGTTGGTGTCAAAGATCCTTTTCCCTTGGGGAGAAAAGGTGTAGCGCTCAATATTGCATCTTTAAAATTACGGAAGATTCATGAAGAATTACTAGCAGAATTTAGAGAAAAAGGTGTGCAATTGACGGAACAGGATGATAGGAAAATAAGACCGCATGTTACGGTGCAAAATAAGGTTGGAGAGGAGGAGGCAAAGAGAACGTTGGAGGAGGTGAAGGGGGAGTGGATGATGCATGGGGACGGGAGTGGGGGGATAGGAGGGATGGCCGAGGCGATTAGTCTGTGGAGGTATGAGTTTAGCGGGGAGTGGACGCACTTGGAGGATTATGAGTTTGCGTAATGGAAAATGAAATTGACGGGAAGACCGAGAAGAGTCATTTTGCGACAAGATTTGGGAGATATCATTCACGAGAAATGATTGAGGAGATATTTGGTATCTCAAAGCAAAGATATTCACGCAACACTTGACCGTAAATTCATTGAGGGTCATTTCTTCCCTTGCAAAACCATTGTCAAAACCAGTCATGAAATTTCAATATCAAGAAGTTCTTTTCCGGTCACTCTTCTATACGACTCTCCAAAGCATATTTTACCCAATGACCATACTTCTGAAAGTCCGAGAATCTTGGTTTCCAATACTTTCAAAGCTACTAACTTCAAGCAGAGTTGGAGGACCCAACATTGAGTTCCTACGCAGTATCCAAGATGAACGGTCCCTATTCAGAGTTTTAGCATCACCCTCCTCACTATCAATATTCTTGCCTTCATTACTCACAATAAAAACTAAATTTCGATTCACAATCTTCCAATTTCCATTCGCCTTCTTCCACGAATCTTCATACCTCCCCGTCACAAAAAGGGTGTGACTATCATCCTCTATAACCGGCGACGTATGCGGTAAGAAAAAATGACTAGCTTCAAGATACGTCACGGAGATCGCCGAGGTAGGCGAACATATCGCTATATACTGAGTACCGTATCTATGATGAGTCCCCGCAAATTGAGTAACCTGGGCTGCAACAGCATCGGTGATATTTTTCAATCCGTAGAGAACAGGGAGGGGCTCTGAATAGTTCGCTCGGGCGTCTGGGGCAAAGACCCGGGAGAGTGCTTGCCACTGGGATGAGAAATTGGGTATCAGGATTTAAGTACTCGGTATTTTGGAGTGGGTAATGAGAAGTTATAAGGAAAGTAGCTTTTTCATCGTTATCTTATATTTCTTCCGTCAATGGCAAATGCATATAGAGATAGTGTGTTACGGGTGATTTCTGTAGCAATGGGATCTGGGAGAGGGGATATAGGGAGGATCTCTGCGAGTTGGAATGAGGATGCTGGACCGGGAGAGATATTAGGACATTTTGACGATTCTGAGGAGACAGTACGAGATATTAGTCCCGTTGAAAGGACCAGAAATTTGAGGAATCGCATTTTGAGAAAAGTGAGTGTTGAAGAGTTTTGGGAGAAAGTGATATAGTTGAGTATTTCTGGGAAGATTGTAGTGGTTATAAAGTAATATACTCAAGTCATTTACCCCTCATCCCACCTCACGCGATGTAACTATACCATCCCTTACTTCCACCTGCAGCTAATGGCATCCATGCAGCTTTCGGCAGAGCACCCCACGTACTTAGAGAGACAAGATGGGCGTATACTTCATCTTCTACACGGGACTTACAATATCACATAGCATTATCTGATGTGTAATGATAATTGATTGGTCCCGGGTTAAAATTTCCATCTTGAGTCGATGACTCGCTGAAATTCCAAATAGGCGACGATTGAACCGAACCCAAATCTGCTACGAAATTCGGCACTTTATCTAAGCAATGTATCAACAAATTTTATTTCCTCACTATTTGAACACTCGTTGTGAAATTCGAACTCATGTTGTTGGAAAAGACACACACGAGGAACAAGATTCGAATCGACCAGCTTCTAGGCACGCTGCTGCTAAATAATTGTTCATAAATGCTGTTATCCCAATACTCATTACATTAAAGTCGACATAAACAATAACAACGATAATTCGAAACCCTAAATGCATATCACTTAATTCAAAAACACTTAACGAATACGCGTCCTTCGATTCCTACCATTCCTCGACAATTCGACGCCTGCGATTACGTACTCCTCTCTTCCATCCCCTTGAAACATCTCACATTGCACTAGATCATGGGAGAAAAGATCTAAACCCCAGAGAAAGGTCTACACTTGTTCGCTGCACAGAATCCATCACAGCATGATCCGAGGAATTGTCCGTTTCTGTAACAATCGCCTATTGTAATGAGATTAGCATCATTTTCTACCGAAGCTTCCCCCTTTACATCCTCTTATCCGTCTCTCTCTCTTTTCTTGTCCATCACTTCATCCTTTCTTCAAAATAACTTTCCAAACCCAAACATAAAATTGCAGAGGAAAAATGAAAAGACCTACTATAATTAGGAATGCATCTCTCATCCGTCACCTGGCAGCTCACACCAGTGATCGGTGTTGGAGGACCCACACTAACAATCCCTCCATTATTCACTAACGCAACCGCATTATCATGGTAGAAGGTGCAGAGATTATAAACGTCGAAGTTGGAGGAGCGGATGAGAGAGATAGAGAGGGGGTTATCTGAGGATTTTAAGGTTAGTTTCTCTTGGGACTCATGGGGTGGAAGTGAAAGAATGAAAGGGGGGGGGAGGCAATCAAGAGAGAAGGGGAAAAAGTACTGGTAGCGTGAAATTGTCCGTCCGCTGGAACAGTCAAGCTGTAACTTGCTGGACCCCCGATAAATGTAATATCCACATCGAAGTAACTGGTAGGTGCAGCTACGACTCCGCTGATAGCTGCGAGACCCAGAGTCGAAAGAGTGGAGAATTGCATTTTGATTGTTTGAATATGTTTGAAGAGCTTGAATGAATGTATGAGATAGTGATAGTGATGATGATGAGAAAACTCTTGACTCCAGGAGGTATCCAGTATTTGTATACACATTTCCCCAGACTGTCATATTATTCTTACTTATGTATATCCAGCTAGTCTATCTTCAAGATACCAATAAGCATACATCATAAGCTTAATTCCATCAATCCGTTGTCGTTGCGCTGTCAGATCATCGCTCGTACCCGTCACTCACTATTAGCCATCCGAGACCCAAGCTCGCCCCATATCTCACTAATGCATTCCAATTCCGTGTAACAATCACCAAGTGCGAAATACGAGCGTCATCACTCGAACTCAGCTCTCCTCCCGAACAATACAAATATCGTAAAAAACACAAACTAGTAAAATTCCCCAGCAGCCAAAAGCTTAAAATCACGAAAATATTTGAGAATGTTGTAAATAGTTTGACAACCCACGAGCTATGGCGTGATGTGGAGAAACTGTTCTTCAGGTGACGCGGGCGGATTAGTGAGGTTCGTGATGGTTTGTTAAGCGATGAAGTCATGGTCTGATGTCCCGCTTACCGCCAAGACGGATCCGCGTTGAGGCTGAGAGCGTGCGGTGCTACGATACGATATGGCTCGTGATTCACGTGAAGGATACGAGATTGGGTTGCTGATGGCTTGGAGAATGAGGAGATAAATACGAATGGCGGCATTGAGGTGGAAAATGGAGACTGGGTGGTCAGTAATTTTCAATTTTTGGATTTGATTGAATGACTCGAGTAGTTTGGAATACTAAATTTACTTTGAAAATTGTACGTATCGAAAACTTAGTGGATTATCACTTAAATTTGTAAACTTTCTTGCAGTTGAATGTATGAAGTTTCCTCAAAAAATAAAAAAATAAACGCGCGTGTATTGTGGAGTGGTTTCCTAAGCTTGCTAAATACGCACGAGACACTTGTCCTATACACTTCCTATAATCCTAAGTTGGTACCAAACCTTTCAGAATATGCATAGGGATGTGCATACGTGCTTGATTTCCCTCCACACTCATAACGGTTCGAACATGTTCGAACTTGAGAAGCTCACCCTTGTGACTAGCGAGAAACTTAGCAGTCTTCAAAACGTTTTTGATTCGTCTTCTATTGATGTTTGAGTCCGCAAATTTGCCAACCTCAACATCAGTGATCTGATGATGATGTTCTTGATCCCCTCCACGCGACAGAAAGTTTCTCCAAATTTTCTCTTTAGCGTTCCTGTCCAAATCCTTGTAATCTATATTTAGATGAATGCGTGATTTGAACGCTGGATCAAGATTGTTTATACGATTTGTAGTCATGAACAAGATCCCTTCGTAATAATCTAGTGTTCGTAAGAAGATCCAAAGAATCTTGTTTCGCTCAAGTGAGTTTGAAATTCGTGCCTCGAGGAAAACATCACATTCGTCCAACAACAGGACTGCATTCCAACTGGTGACCATCTGAAGGACTGAACGCAAAGTTAACTCAACATCTTTAGATTCTGTGTCCGAATCTCCGACCGAAAGCATGTAGAGTGGAACATGCATTTGCTCGGCAATAGATTCAGTAGTCAAGGTTTTCCCAATACTAGGGCCACCCGAAAGCAGAAAGATTATGCCTTTACCCTTGCCGCTAATGACATCATCGAACTTCGAAGAGTTTGAGATCTGGGAAGTTGCGATGGCGTGAATCAGTTCTTTTTGTAATGGAGGAAGGACGAGACTTTGGAATGCAGAATAGCTCCAGGCGATGTCGGTAGGAACATCGACCAAGAATTCGAGCCAAAGTTTCTCTTTTAGCGCGTATCCTTTGAGAAGGGGAGAACAAATGATGAGGTGTTCTGAGGCGAGAGGTTTGATGGTGTAACAGGTAGGATCCTTATTGGTGTTCAAAGTTGAGTGTTTAGGAGAGTCATTGATTTCTCCTCATATAGCTCGTACTCATCGCTTCCATAGTCTGACTCTAGATCGACGATTTTAGAAGCCCTCTTATGGCTAAGCGCTTTGAGGGACGAAACTTTGTTGGGATTGAATTTGCCATATGCACGAGTATCACTGGTGATAGTATTTGATTAGTGATTGTCAGCTGCGATGGAAGGAAATGCTTACAGAATGATACGACTATCAACGGTTACTTTGATAGGGCAACCACATTCAAGATCTTCACCAACGGCAAAGGAATTGTAATATCTGAAGTGATAACCACGATATTTTTCAACCAGCTTTCCGCGTTTATAAAGCTCAGCCTTGATCTTCTTCTCATCTGGATGAAACTCCAGTGGAAAGATAGGAAGTGTGTCGATCTCGGCCGTAGCTAGAAACTCTGAAATATCGTAATGGACCGAGTCAAAGCCAAACTTTTCACCATCCCAATTCACCATCTGGCAGTAAACTCGATGAAGGTGACCTTTCTTCTCATCGTTCATAGCGAGGCCATGTACAAACTCTACAGCAGAATTACGACCCCGTATTTGCTTGTATAATATGCAACCTGGTTGGAAAATAGTCCAAAGGTGCTCGTAAGTAACAACTTTGTTTTCGATGTAATCAATTCCGGCCTTCATCACATCTTTGAGTTCTAATTGGAGAATCTTTTGCAAAAGAACGAGATGAGCTTTTGTATCTTCATCGTTCTCGCTATCGATGGCCTGCAACAGTTGAATCCAGCGATGAAAAAATGGGTTGAAGGGGGATTTGAATTCGAGTCTCCGCAAACTTGTAGTTACACCAGGATAACCCTTCATGACTTTGTTCAGAACTTTCTTGAGCAATAGACTCTGGATGATGATACTGTGCATTGCCATTTTCTTGCGAGAATCGAAGCTTCTCCTATAGCGTACAAGAATAGCATAACGGGTGATCTCCTTATTCTCAGCAGCATCTTCCACATCATCAGGATACTTGGCCGACCAAGTGGTATTTCCGTATTGATCTTGCTTGACCTCATATATCTCCTTAGTATCACACTCCATGCCGTCATTGATAAGAGTAGAATTGAGCATGTCCTGGCTCTCGGCTTCTGTTGACATTTCGCGATGAGTTTAGTAATATCAAAAACGTTTGGAAAAGAGGACAAGAGGACAAGAACTGAGAACGTAGGGCAGAGCTTTGATGGCTGGAATTTGAGGGAGGAGCCAGGAAGAGGTGGTGGACTATAAGTGCGACTCGATATGGAGGACCATCGAACCATTTGCCAATATCAACGTACCATATTGATAAGTGAATCTAGTATCGTTGTGCCATAATCGCTGTGTCCCATCAACCTTCGTCCAAAGTTCAAGTTAAATTTGTACTTTCACGCCATGGGTTTGCTCCTCTCTTATATCAAGCTGTATGCAGAGCTCAGAATCATATTATCATGACATTAGTCAAACATGATAGATTGGCAATACATCAGCCTTTGAAACAATTTAAGTTTGTGGAGTGGAAGAGATATGTCTCTGACACGAATGGATCGCTTGATCCCACCATAATACAAAAAGCAAGCCGCAAAAAGGGAGTTCTTCGATAACTGGATGATGCTGTCAGATGTTTTTGTTATACGAAAATCACATATATATATGGAATGGGCCTGTTGAGGAAGACCTTTCGATGCTTGATTCTCGGTCAATAATGATAGGTATTTAGTGGACGATATAAGGGAATATTGAGTCAGCATCAAAAATTGATCTACCTATAGATAAATTCTATAGAAGCCTGTGCCAGTACGGGGTAATGTCCTAATTATTTGGAAATTGGATAAGTTGATAGGTGTATCTTCAAGTACAACGAGGAGATTTCTGATCAAGGGGATGATCGGAAGCTTCTTAACTTTGTCTCGGATATCCAATGTAGTTCCTACTTGTTACTGCGCAGAAGTTGAATATAATGAAGAGATTCATGTACTGTAGGTGTCCTGCATTGTTCCAATCATTATGGCTTGTCTAGATTCCCTTATGCTGTTATTAGTGACTTCTTTTTTGGTACTAGCCGGAGCAACAGAAACATTTAATCGATCACGTGTTGACGCACCAAAATCCTAAAAGCTCGTCGCGTTTGACTTCTTTCGCCACGATAATCTTATCTTACAACATCTTCTCTTCATCATTCTGCTCAAGTCAACATTTCACTTATACTACGACCTCAACTACCAATTTCAATTGAACGACCAATTTGATCTTAAATATGGGAATGCCATCATGTATAAATCTGTTAGTTTGGCCGCCATTGCTGCTTTGAATGGAGATGGTGCAGAGGAATTTGATACGCAGAGGTGTCTGCAACTGCAAGAAGAAATACTATCGGTAAGCCACATATGGATATGTACTGATTTGATATCTCTCCGCTTTCGTACTCTACATTTACCAATCCACAAATCACAGCATGGCAAAAATTTACAAGGGCAGCACTGACATTTTATCTTCACCAATAGAGTAGTCCGGAGAGACCAGCCGCGGATAACAATATGTCATTTCCCGTCGTCGCGTCAAGCAATCATAATTATAATATCGACGCGACAAACAATGCCCGTCATGTTACAGGAAATAGAAACCACCAAAATCAAGCCCAGGAAGTTTTTCATGAGATAGAGGCCGCCAGAGAATCCGATATTAATGCTCAAGCATACGGAGAAATTCCATTACCTTCAAATCCTGTACACAAATCCGAACGGACGAGAGATGGTCCACCAGTGTTGCCAACAGTAAAGCGAGATAATGGGAAAAAATTGAGGCCATCTGATATTACCGGCAACCTACTTCCCTTGCCTTGTGCCCAGTTAAGAGCAATGGAGGGCGAGGAATATACCCAAAAGAGTAACTTATCTTTGACTCAAGAGAATCCTGAGTCTCTTTATGAAGCCTTAGAATTGCAAAGGTTAAGAGACCAGGCTGTTCTTGGACCGAATGACGAATTTTCCTCAAGCCCACCAATTCCAATCGAACGGAATGATCTGCCAGATCCACAATCAAATGGCATATCTGGAGACTCCAATTTTACACATACTGAGTCGACTGCACGTACATATGAGGAGAACGACACGGGGCACATAAACTTTGATACATTTCAACCAACATCGGTACCTGATGAAGGTTATCTCCAATCAGAAGATCCGCCCGCTATTTATAGTACCCAGGATCCTGTGCAAGACACTCTTCTTGACCCTCAGACTCCGGCTCCGTCAGTCAACCCATTTTCTGAGAAGGGTAGTGTAATGAAGCAGCATGAGCTCTTTGGCGCAACACAGCCATCATCGATTGGACGACTTGGTGGCAGTCCTACATCCTCTAGGCCATCGCCTGATGTTTTTGAGGGATATCGATCCTCACAAGAAGTTGAACCGTCACCACTCGTACGACGTTCGGAGGTCGCTAGCGCGACTACCCAACAATTAGAACAATCTCCTGACCGCTCAACATCTACTGAGACTCCCATTCCAGTCGAATCTGCCACAGTGTCGAATAAGATACAATCTTTCAATTCCGCTCTTCGAAAATTAACCTTAGTACGTGAACCTCAGGATACATACATACCCATGAAAGAGTCCCAAGAAAGAAGAAATACCTTCATCCAACGTCAGGTATACTCTGGCTCGGAATCAGATTCTGATATTGAGGCACTACCCAAGAAGTTCCAACAGGTGGCGCGAGAGAAACAGAAGTTACGAGCGCAGACAGCCTTGGTTGGGAGAAGACCAACTCTATCCAATAGACCGGATTCCGCAAAAGAAGCCAGTTCAATTTCTGCCACAGCTGGTACACATCAAAGGACAATTAATCATCAGCGCAAGTCTTCAGAAGTGACATCTTCTCATACACCCCAGGCCTTCGAATCAACTCCGATCGCTGTGGAGGTTCCTGCTAGTGGACGACGCCGAAGCATGCAGGACTATATGGCCCAGTGTGAAGGCTTTGACGCACGAGACACTCAACCAACACAGCAGGATATGGTTGCTGATTCTCAAGGTATTCCTTTGTCAAGCAACCTTGTTACAAGTTCTCCAGTGCTCGGACCACGGAATCGAGCGCCAGCCAGCTCTGATATCGAAAAAGCGTGCCCAGAATCAACGAGCCCATCTCAGAGGCTACCAAGAAAGCCACAACAGCCTCTTAGCCAGGATCTAAGCCAGCCTTTGGAAAGCAAAAGCGTCAATCATGCAGATGGAATTCAAGAAAAGGATCCCATTGTACCTACTCCATCAGACCAGATGATAACTGAATTACCCGATGAGGTATCCGTCAGCGACGCTGTTGAAGAACCCGTCACCCAAATACAGAATCTACCCTCGGAAGGTGTCGCCTCCACTGTCCCAGAGACTAGTCCAGCTGCTGATAGATTAATTCCTATGACTGAGATCGCGGAAATCTCTCTTAGCATAGCGAATAATGATGAGTTGGATGACTTGCCAGGATTTAATGTGGACGATGAGTTTAACGAGATTATTGGTATATCTGGTCATCATACCCCGAAACGCCAATCCCAGTTTCAAACATTGCTAGCTACTACGCCTAATCGTTTTGACATAATACCTAATGGCTCTGCTGCTACAGCCTCGTCGGGACTTTCATCGGCTCCCAGTACAATAGAGCCTCCCACCCCTGTCGCAAGAACTCTTTTGACTTCCACAGTTCGGGATGTGTCCGAAGTAGAAGCAGTCGATTGCAACTCATCTGGATTAGAGCTGTCGACTGAGCCCTCTGAATTGAAGTTTTCAGCAGATATTTCTAAGGCTGCTCCAGAAGATGTTCCTTCTCCACTGGCCTCAACTGAACATGATGCGAAGCCTTCCCAAACGGCCCCGATTGAGGAGCCACAACTTCCAATGACAAAAAGAGAGCAAGAAAGCGTATATCAAAGAACGCCACGTAAATCTACTCGATTCTCGAATGGCAAATTCGGAAAGCCACCTATCACACAGCAACAACCAGGAGTTGCTCGAAATACTAGGCTCTCGAGTGTGTCGTCTATAATTTCGAATCCTCTCTCATCCACTGCTGAGTCTGATTTAGTATCTCCATCCGTTTCTAATTCTAAATCAAGTGCAAGAGGCCGATCAAGAGGTCGACCGAGAGGCAGTGCTGCTACTAAGGCCAAGAAATCAATCGGGGAGACTGCTCTGCCAGCTACGAAAAGACACCGTAACCGAAGCCCTGTAAGCCCCGAAGATCAAGAGGACGCTATTTCAGCATTTCTCCTAAATCGACCATCAATTCTGCCATCACAGGAAGATAGCGAAGATCCACTGGCACTATCAACACCGCCTTCAAAAACCTCGTTGAATAATAAGAAGTCAATAGACAGTCTATTTGAGGGGATGGCTTTCGCTGTCTCATACGTGGATGCAGAAAAAGATAAACAAGTTGCGATTCGTTTAATCAAACAGCATGGTGGTCGAATCTTAGATGACGGATTCGAAAACTTGTTTACCCCGACTACTCTACCGTCCAAATCTCGTACCGGAAATAGCGAGACTGGAGAGGCGGAGCTTGAGATTGCCTCTTCGGAGCTAAATATTGGTTTCGTGGCATTAATTGCGGATGAGCATTCGAGAAAGGCCAAGTACATGCAAGCTTTGGCCCTTGGACTCCCATGTATCTCAGGACGATGGGTATCTGATTGTGTTGAAAAGTGTACTATAATCGATTGGTTACCATATCTTCTCTCAGCTGGGAACTCTTCCTTCTTAGGTGGAGCTGTGAAGAGTCGATATTTACGCCCATATTCTGCCTTTAATGCGAATCTCAATGACATTTTCACTCAGAGATTAAAGCTACTTGATGGGAAATCTATCTTGATCGTTACTGGGAAGGGAAAAGCTGGCAAGAAGCGGAAACCCTACACATTTCTGACTCGTGCTCTTGGCCCAACCCGCCTTGACCAGGCACAAGATCTTAAACAAGCGAGAGAAATGCTTCTCGATGCGGAGAGCAAAAACGTCAGCTATGATTGGCTTTATGTGGATGGAAAGCAGGATGTGGAGACAGTTGTGTTCGAAAATACCCCAGCAAGCACTTCAGGCGGTGGCCGAAAACGAAAGAGAGTTTCGATACAGCAAGAGGATGCTTCACCACCATTGTCTAAACGTATCAGGGTTGTCAATGATGAGGTCATGATTCAAAGCTTGATATTAGGTCAACTTATTGAGGATTAAAAGCCCTCAATTTTTTTCAAACTTTCTTTTGAGCTATCACATTAGCATGTACTATCACGGTTTGCATGATTTATAGAACGGGGCAGATCATAGAAAATGGTTCATAAACGGCGCATTAAAAGGTGGATTGCATGGGAGAGCTTGCTTGCATTAATGAATGGATGGGAATACCAATTTACTTTTGGGGCGTTTTGCTAGAAGGGCGACAGGGAATTGATATGGATTCGAAATGTAAGACATATCGCGAGCTGCAGATTGCTAGAAACTAGTCAGACGAATAATGTAATTGACGTTCTGACTTCGCGAAGCTGAATGTGAAAGTGGTATTGGTTCCCTTTGTGATGATGTAGAATCCGTTGGTCTTTGAGTACAGTGCATTAGAATAAAGTATTATTCAAATTAAATTCTTCATGCACCCCTTCATCATCAACATCACTTTTTCAATGTACCAAGCGTTCCCGAATGATTGTATCTCAAGGTAAGACTCGAGTAAATTCCTGATGAGCCATAGTGGTTTTGTTTATTTACCACTTATTAGCCGTAAGTGCAGGATGATGTTGACTCGCTTTGATAGCGCATTGAATGTCTTTTTGAAGTTGAGTACATTCATATGCAAACTCGATCGATCAATTAGAAGTAGTACAACATTCTTCATCGGATTTGCAGGCCCGTTAGCTCTGTTCTACCTACAACGAACATTCACTTGAACGATTGTGTAATGCTTATGTAAGGACTTGATATTAAGCGAGATAACTAACCGCAATATCACTTTAAGGTTGTATGGCTCTGCCGTTCTTTATGGCAGACAATTATTTGCAGTATTTACCCAGGTACGATACGCATATTCTTGCTTCCAGTCTTATGTCGACGGTGTATCATTATCCTCACAGTGCAAAATTGTGTCATTTTTGTAATGTAGACTAGTTCTAGGTACTTTCTCTTTTTGGCATTTTAGCTTCCTAGTTGAGCTTATCTTTTATCGCAGTATCTGATTAGTTGAGCTCTTGCTATCAGACTTCCTCAATATAGTTTCCTGTCAAAGTAAGTGCCTGCCGAATTTGATATTTACGCGACGCGTTTATAATTTTTCTAATCGCGTCTGACTTCTGTCACTTTTAGTGTGATGTACTACTATTACTTAGCGCCATTCTAGCTAGCTTTTGAAGGATAATGGAAAGAGCCGGTCCGTTTGGAAGCTAGGTAATTATACTTCAGATTTCCAAATATTTCCACCCTCCAGACTCAGCTTTTAGATATGTACTTCCTTTCGGCAGGCACTAAGAGCGTTCTACGTGTAGATTTGAAATCGTTACGAACGAGTATACGTCATCATATTTGAATCATTTGGACCAAATGATTCCAGTGGGCTTTAATTTGCGGACTCTTGAGGGACATATAAAAGTCTTTCTTTTGTGCTAAAATGCAGATCTCCTAGCGTACCAAATGGTATCGCAATTCACTTCAGTTTTAAGAATGAGCAAACTTGTGATAGGCAGGTAAGTTTCACTTTGACGGATGGCTTGGGATCTATGAGTGTGAAAAATATGTACTAAATATTCCCAACAGTCTAGAGAATTCTAGCTCCTCGAATGAGCTCGATGAGTAGCAAAGAAATGGAAGGGTCGACTAAGTTCCAATTACCATCTCACTTTATAGACTATTTAAGGTGAGAGCTATGTTGACTATCCATTGCATGACAACTATCAGCGTTGCCCTCGTAGCACGAAGCTAACGAAACTATACTTTCATAGTACATCGCGCTTTCAAAAATCTTGTAGTAGGTCTGGAAAATCAGAGCCTATAAGTACTCATCTCCCCTTCAGTTTTTTCTGATCTTCTTTTCTTTTTCTTTTTGGCCCGATCTCGATTTTCAAAGTGTACGTATCCTCTACTCCCAACGTTCCGAATCTCTTCGTGGTATTTCACTTTGCTAATTTATAGACGGAACAGTCCACGACAACCATAAAAGAACTCCAACAGCACCAATGATAACAATCATGTCGGGACCAGAGGTAAGACACCATTTTCATAATGTCTCTCCCTTGGTCTGCCAGCCTTCACTTTCTCTATATACATGGCGTAATATCCCCAATGGGAGTTGCATTACCATTCCTCCTCTTTGAATGACTTGGGCATGTACGACTCCTATAGATCAGTGGGATCATCAAACCAGCCTACTTTGGTATGGGGGAGTCGTCCTCAGACTTTTCGAGGAGCAGTTGTCTTGTATGAAGCAGTTGTTCAAAAAAGAAGCGAAATCCTACTTTTAAAAGTAGGCATAGTTGGACGCTCGGGATGCAGTTTCACCCAGGCGGAGCGTTAGGAGCTTGCCGAGTACTATGGTCCTGTGCTGTGCGTGTATCACCGGCCAGTCCGCTTCCGTTCGACCCTTTGAGCTGTGCGTGTATCACCGGCCCAGAGACGATCTTGAACACTCTCTTGAGATGCTGGGCCTTGGGTCAGACATTGGTGTCTTACTCAGCATTGCACACTGCTGACAGCTGCCTTATATAGAATCGTCAAAGATACCAGCCTCGCTCCGAACGTCGTCGTGCCGGCGCGGCGGAGATTCCCTCTCCTTCTCCGACCCTCACCAACGACCATCACCACATATATTTGACGAACCAAGGTGATGGTCGTTCCGGGGAGGAGGAGAGGGATCTCCTTTTATTTGT
Source organism: Botrytis hyacinthi (assembly GCA_004786245.1). NCBI lineage: Eukaryota > Fungi > Ascomycota > Leotiomycetes > Helotiales > Sclerotiniaceae > Botrytis > Botrytis hyacinthi. The sequence continues at coordinate 4,812 of PQXK01000224.1, read as the reverse complement.
AAGTTACCCTTGTCTTTCCGTCTCTTATTGTTTAGGTCTATCTGGTGGAATGAACATGGCTTCTTATGGTATACATCAAGTGATTATTCACGATGGTCTTATTCACCTCATTCACTTAGTTTTTTGGAGTGATCAAATTGATTGAGACAATTTCATTGTTTGAAGTTCTTTTATTGTTTCAAAAGCTAACAGGACATTCAGGAACACCAACTGCGGGAGGGGGAGATGGAGCGGGCTGCCAGGCTCCAACTGGAGCAAATGGAGTTTTTGAGCAATCTACTCCACATCTGCCTCTGAATGCCCAATCTCTAATCGCACAATCAGAATCATTATCTCCGTATAACGGAGATGGAGACTCGTGCGCGCCTCCAGGAGCGAGAACTCCTCCTTCGGGAGCGAGAGATGGGCCTTCGGGAACGTCAGTGGCGCCTTCGGGCACAGAAGATTATTTTCTCTCTTTCTTGGCGCTCTTCGGAGCTTATGTTTTGCTTCTGTTTATCCGCCTTCGGGCAAACAACTATGTTGCGGGAGGTGAGGGGGAAGAGGGGGTTGTGTGGGTGGATGAGGTGGTGGAGGTAGTGGCGGGGTGGGTGGAGGGGGAGGTGGATGGATGGTTGGGGGAATGGGTGGATCTGGATGTATAATTAATTTTTTCTTTTCTTCTCTTTTGTTTTTGTTCCTTTGGCGTTTGGCGTTTTAGAGTTCGGAGTTGGCGTTTTTGCTTTTCTTGTATTTAATTTGCTCTTCTTTTATTTCAATTCACTTTTTTCCTGATAACAAAGGGAGTTCTTTAATGTCGCACAATTTGAAATTCCAGATGAGTAACATCTATGCTCTACTAGGCTTAAGCAAACGAAATCAATTCAAGAAATCAAACTTCAAAGCCACAAGCATTTCAAAATCAATATCCTCCCTTTTTCTCATACCAGATTTTCGTAGATTTCATCATCTACCCATGTCTGCCTTCGAAGCCATTTTTCACTTTCAATGGTAGATATTTCATTCTAGCCCCAAGACTTATTCTTCCTCTTCTATTACTGGGATGTTCCTGCTAGTAGCCTGACTTGGCGCCACCAAAGTTTCCCTCCAAGTCAATCCCCCATTATCAATTATAGTTGGCGAGAAAGTCAACGGAGTAGGTGTGGGCCAAAATCCATTATCATCCCAAGTAGTAGTGCTTGTCTCTGTCGTCGTAGCCGCACAAGTTCCAGCCGTTATCGTCTCGGTAGTTGTATGTTCGATTGGCATAGGATCGATTACTAAAGTCACTGTTGTTGTAGTCGTTGGCTCACATGTTGCGGATGATGGAGACAAGAATGGAAGACCAGCTGTAACGGTACTGGTTATTGTAATGATTCGCTCGGAGATTTGATTACAGTATGGTGTGTACACTGTGACGGTAGTAGCTCTGGGTGATTGCCAAGGAGTGGTGTCACAAGGATAACGACCTGCCTGATAGGTAGTGGTTATGTAGGTGAAGTAGTCGTAGATAGCTGTTACTAGGGTTGTAGTGAGGACATTTGTGGTAGTGGTGCAAGACGCTGAGAGATCGGAACGCGTTATGAATTGGGTAGTTGTGGTAGTAATGCGATTTGATAGTACCTGATCGGCCACTAGTGTTATGATAGTGGTCACTGTCTTGATAATTCCATTGGCAGTTTGAACAATAGTAGTGGTAGTGGGTACAGACGTTGTGACAGTTTGGGTTTGAATAGGTGGACAGGTAGGACAGATCGTTACGAATGCTGTGGTTGGAACTCCGGGACCAGCATAAAAAGAACAGACTGATGATATGGAGGATTGGATTGCAGCATTCCCAAGACCTTTTGTGCATGCGCCTGCGGGTCCCCTCTTGTCAAATGCAAGGGTTTTTCTGCGTCCTGGGAACGTAAATGAGGAACAAAATGATTGTACGTAGGCATTAGAGGACGTGAAAGCTGTTGCCCAGGCACTTTGACAAGCATTTTCTATTAGAGAATGTCAGATATTCCGAAACAAGGAAAGAGCTAAAGAGTTTTGAAGTTTAAGAGAATGAGTGAGTGACATGGTTTAAAAAGAGAGAATAAGAAAGTCGGTATACATACTCCCACATCCTATACTAACGGTCGATGTAGTACATATTATAGGGATAGGATCTACAATTGGAGATGGACGAACTGTAGGTCGCTTATCAGGTTGTAACGGTAATGGAAGATTAGCAGCGTGTACTTGAGCCGCAAGAACGAACGCGCAGAAGAGGCGAGCTAAATTTGAGACTCGTGTCATATTGAAGGAAAGAAATTAAAGCAAACACTCGTGTGTACATCTTCATGATTGAAGGATGCATTATGATCTTTATATTTCTGGACTTAAGCCATGTAGGCGGTACTGAATCCTTTGACTAAATTCCAAAGTCGCACGGGTCATTGCTGAGAATTTTTATGGTGACAGTAGCGATGATTCAATACCAACTACAAGAATCTCCAACCCCGCCATGACTATATTCTGAAATGATAGGTCAATTTGGGGTAGTAATATCCCTTATAATTCTGGTGGAAGTCAGGAGAATACCCACATTCCTTTTTCAGCCTTGGCAGTATTGTCTCACATATCTAGAGCTTGTGAACAAAAGGTTCTCCGGGTTTCTCACTTATTGTGAGGAATTCATGACGTTTTACATGAAACCTCTCTGATTTGTCCGTTAAACGAAAATTGAATGGTGCTGGATCAAGTACAAGATCCTCAGCAATTCAAAAGGGAAACTTCGTTTGGTTGTTGTTTGAAAGAATGAGAGATTGGATCTTTGGAAATCTCTAGGCACTTTCGTTTATTTTTGAGTAGTAAGAAACTCGTCAAAACTTTTGGGATCTGATTTATGATAATTGTTGAATATTATTATAATGAAAGAGCTCTAGTTTTGACTTGTACTAAAACTAAAGTAACCTTGAATCTTCAATTCAACAGTAAATTAGGTCGCTTAATGCTTTCTAGGTGAGGGTTGTTTCAAGCAATTGAGCTCCTACTGCAGTCTCAACACCATCTACATCAACATTCATTCCGCTACCACCACCAGTTGTAACGTACAGCTTGTTGAGTTGACCTTGGGCACGACCAAATGCGGCACCCGTCGGCTCAGCAATCTCGGTTGAGTCCAGAGCACCAGCAATAATAACAGTCTCATTACTACCACCAGTTTTAGCATCGAAGCTGATCTCCATAATTGAATTGTTAACGGATGTAGCGAGGTATGCATATTTAAGACCTTCGCTGTTAGTTTGATTGGTCTTCCAGCCGTTCGGGGAGAGGGCGAAATCATTGAAGTTTAGAGAGGAACCGTCTTCCGAGCCGAGGGCAATCACTTCAGCAGGACTCATAGTAAAATTGGAGTACAATTCTGCACGGCAACAATTGGAACCAGCAGTCCAATATACATAACTATCTTGGATCTTGATACCGTTAATGTTGCTCATTAAATCATCCTCAAAGGCGACCCAAGTTCTCCCAGTCTCAACATCGACGGCAGCGATGGCATTGTCGTGGCTAGCAGAAGCGAGGATGATGGATTCGTTGTATGCAGCTAGGCCATTAAAGTCGATAATGGTTGGATAATTGGGGCTTGCGACGTGAGTTATAACCGGTTCCGTTGTGTTACCAGAGTAATCAACACGCCATACCTGGGTAGCGTTTTTGGGTGGATCGCGAATGGTAGCAGAAGTAGTGTTGACGCCAGTGATATAGAAAACATTATGAGCACTTTCGGTGATTCCAGTGAGACCCAAAACGTTGGCAAAGGTAGCAACGACCTGATTTTCAGGGTTTTCTTGGGTTGGATCAAAAGCCAAAAGTCTTGCAGGTGGGCCAATTTCGGTAGCAAGAATGACCCCATCGGATCGAACAACAAGGTTTTCTAACCAAGTATCGTTGGACACAAATTGATAAACGGTTCTTACTGGGAATTCTGCGGCGACCTGAAGGCCTAAAGCTAGGGTTAGCCCAAGGCCGGCGAAGATTGATTGACGCATTCTATCGGGATCCGGTTGAGAACAGTCAATGAGTAATGCAGTAGAAACGAGCAAGTCGATTGGGCATCCAATGTCAAATGGTTCATACCACACATATATACATATACGCGTTGTATCCTGGCTGCGTCAGTACGCATATACCTTAGAATTTGGATAGCACATATACGTAGTCAAATTGGAGCCATAGCCCATTACGGAATGTTCCATCAGCTTTCTCGACAAGTGATTTTGATTACGTAGTCTTTCAAGGGAATATTAGGGAATTATATTCAAATTAATGGATTGAATTGTTTTACTTAAATACTTTCAGTACTTTTATGAGAGCTTTGATCTACTAGCTCTCCCTCTTAACTCCCCGGTGACTCCACTTAAAACCTCCAATCTTCAAAGAAGATAATTTCCCTTGAATAACTCCTCCACTGAGTAGTCCTCATAAGACTATACTATTAATTATATAAAATTCATATGAAATAGTATTGTCAATTGGGTATTATTATAATCAAAAGCTTTGATGTTTTTATTACAAATAAAAAAAACTGATGTATTAAGTTCACTAAAACTAAAGAGATTTTGAAAATACTATTATCACGAAGGAATAGCTATGTCGATTGGTCACTTTGATCGTATGATAGGTATATATGGTGATAGTAAACTAGATTGACTTGAGGTATTATCATTAGGATCATACCTACCTTATATACCCTGATCAGGCTATGGAATCGCCTAATTAGGTATTAGGGTTCACTAATGTAATATACTAAGAGAGCGTTTTGTGATCATAGGAGTATATACTCTGGAGGAGTATTATGCT